>CANXYC010403005.1:0-91317 GCA_948193065.1 Aleurites moluccanus
ATAAATATAACAGCTATATATACTCTCACGTTTTTCTTGAATTATTTTATTTTATTTATGAGAGATAATTTATATATATATATATATATATATATATATATATATATATATATATATATATATATATATATATTGGACTAATAATGATGAGCTAGTCAGTGTGTGTATATATATATATATTACCCCCCAGGGGCATTAAATCAAAGATGATATAATAATTGTGCATGTTATTTGTATGTTCTTTGTATTTCTATGGATACATAGACCACTTGTTATCCATGTGAGCATGTCCTCAGTTGGAAGTCCATAATTGTGAACCCAAAATTGCATCTACATGTGTATATATGTAGGAGACAACTTTCACAGTGCTATAAAAATTACTATTTTCTATATATATATTTATATATCTAACCCCATATTTCTGCTTTTGTCTAAAAACAAAAAATCCATAGCCTTGTCAAAATGAGTTTCAAATTTTGGGATATAATAATTTAGAAAAAAAATAATGAATTTTAGCTTAATTTGGTTGTTATATTTATTTAGAAAAGTTACAAATTTGAATATCATCTCTTGAAGTTAAAAAAAATATATATATATATATATTTGACAAATGCTCTCGTGAGGCTTACATTATCACCTTTTGAAATACAAGTAGTCCCTACATGGAAGAGTGTATATATTATTAAGTGTAGCTATGCTTGTTTCACAGTAATGTGATATCCTTAACCATAGGTCTCATCCACTATTTTCAATTGCAAATTGCAATATAGAGCAATGAGGTTTGTCTCTCACCTGTCCCCGCTTAGAGGGGAATTCAATGCACATCGTTGTCCATTGATTGTTACAAGATATACATTGAGCATTCTCCAGGCTTATTTGGTAATAATTAATTTCATTTCCCATCAATCTTTTCAATGTTAAATATCTTCTATTATCTTCTCTCTGTTCATTCAAAATAATTTTTTTTAATAGTTAATTAACTTTTTTTATTCGAGTTTTTTGACACGTAACTTTAATAAACTTAGTAGAAATCACAATTTTATTTATAATGTATATATATTTAATAAAATTTAAATTTGATTAGAAATCAAATTCGAAATTTTTTTCCTAAAAGTAACTCTAATTTTAGTTACAAGTCCATAATGAATTGCATCCATCCATCACTTTACCAGTTTTAAGTTTTAGGGCGCATATAAGTTATCAGTCCATAATACAGAATTGGACCTTCACTTCCTAATTAAGTTTATAATTAATTACCCTAATTAATTTGAGAAGGAAAGCCCATTTACTAATGGTGTTAGTACATGAGGTCAAAGTGAATGGGGCCATTGTCAAAACCTAACTGGTAGGGATTAGGGAAATAGATGGGACCCATGATCTTACGGGAGGCATTAATGTTTGGTGGGATCCATTTGGATATGGAAGATGGAGGCCATTTTGGAGTTAAATGCTTCCACTACTGCAACTGGACTTTTTCCCCTCTCTCTCAGCCCAAGTTTTAGTCATTTGCTAGCTGTAACAGTGAAGCATAGCCCATTCCTTTCCTTACTTGGACCCATTGCCAATACTTGAATTACCAAAACTACCCTATTCCATACCATATACAAAATCATCATACTATCACTTAGAGTTGAGTAGGAAATGTGGAGATTTTGAACCGAAATTAAATTAATATAGAGGGATGGGATCAAAATGCTTTGATCTTTATATTAAAAATCAAATCAAATTAAAATGTATCGAAATTATCTTGAATTTTTGAATTTTCAAACCGATTAAATAATTTATATATATTTATATAATTATAAATTTATAATATATACATATTTTTATATTTATATAATTATAAATTTATATTTATATAATTATATATTTATAATATTTTTTATATATATAATAAAATTATATTTCAATTCTAAATAATCAAACTAAATATCTGAATATTCGAATCGAATCGAAATATATTCAAATTGAAATTGAATTTTTGAATATCAAAATTTTCAAATCGTACCGTATTGAATTTTTAGAATAAATCTCTATAGATATTTTTTATAATCAGTTATGGACCAAAAATTCAAAAATAAAATTTTTGAAATTTTAATTCGATTTAGAGATTTTCATATTACCAAATTTATCCCAACCGTGCACACAACACTACTACCACTACTCTTTATATATATATATATATATATATATATATATATATATATATATTTGTCAAGAGGCTATGGCTATAGAAAAACACAAGTTGGAAACTTTTATTTTTCATAAAATAATAAATAAATAAGATTAGGTTTAATTTATCTAAACTTATTTAAATTAGTATGGTTGCTATTAACCGTTGAAAGCTAATGGCTGGTGAACCAAATACACATATGTTTAGATTAAAGATTTTAAAATTTATAAAATTTATCAAAATCCTTTAATTTCATAGATTTTATATAATTTTAATATCATTTTTATAATAAAAAATAATTACAAAATATTTTATTCATTAAAAATAATAAAAATTTCAAAATATTATATTTCATGTGGATTTTTAACATTTTCAAATTGAGGAATTATGATAAATTTTGAATCCATAAATTATACCTTTTGTTTTTTTTGTTGTGTCAAGTGTAAGGAGAGAGGTATCAGATCGATTTGGATCATCCAATAAAAAAATTATTAATTTATAATTTTTTTTTTTTTACTTAATCCACTTAAATTAAGCTTTTTATATAAAATTTTTTTTGCAGCCTACCAAAACACAATATTTTAAGCAGAAATTTTTTTCTAACTCACTTAAGGTTAATTTTTTAACTTCATTTTTTATTAAATAAGATTTATATCATATACATAAATTGTTGAAATCTCTTATCTAAAATAGCTCATACTATACATACACGTAATCGAAATTTCAATTTTTAACATTTTAATAATAATTTTAAATTGCTAATAATTATATTTTAAAATATTATTTTATAAATTGAATTTATTAAACAATTCAAATTTGCTGTTCATTTTTATTAGGAATTAATGATAAAAAAAAAGAAGATGAAGGGATGATTTTAAAGAGTGAATTTTAATTAAAAACAAGATTTAAAGTTTCTGAAGCATTAATGGAGCATTGGTGACAAGGTGAGGATAATATGAGCGAAAGGGGAGGAGGAATTTAATTATTTGGAGTATCGAAGACAGACATTCGAAGGGAGGGACCCTCGTGCCTATCACGTGCTACAAGGTCCTGAGACAAAAGACCGCTGCCTAACCAACCAATTTCCTCTCCTCTTTTCACTTCACCTTTTATCCCTTAAAATGTTCATCCGATTGGAAGATCCCCACGTGACACTGTCCTCACTATGGAAGGGCCTTAAGATGAGAAACTTCAGTAACTTGTTCTTCTGCAACTTCAGTCCAATATTTGAGGACCTGTTATTAGCATTTAGATTTTCTATTATCTTTTTTTTCATACCTTTCTTCATCACTAGAAGAAATTAAATTGATTGTCTATTATTTACTCTACTATTTATTTAATGTTATTTTAGGATTTATTAAATAAATAAAATTTTCTGTCATTTTGACTTTTATAAAAAATTATTTAGAAGATAATAATATATGTTTTAAATATTATTTATGCGAATTCTAATTTAATTAAAATAAAAAGTTTAAAATTTTATTGACATGTTTGAATTTGTAAATTTAATTAATTATTTTTCTATATAGTATTAACATTTTATTTGATTAAAAAGTGTTTAATTATAAACTTCAACTTTTAAATTGAATATATTTTTTAATAAAAATAAAGTTAAAAATATATCTGTTATAAAGAGTGAGATTTTTTACCATATTATATATTATTATTCATTTGGAATCCTAAAAATGTGTAAACAAATAATGGGATCTAATTAATGAATTTAATTAACTAATGATTAATTTCAACTCGATTTGTCTCTTGAGATTATATGAACCATCGAACTTGAGGCATCTTTTGACTTGGGGATGCCTTTTTAATTTTCGCATTTCTTTTGGGCACAAAGGGGAGCTTCAGCGAGAAACAGGATCCAATAATGTAGATATTGTGCTAGATTTTTTTACTTTGAAACAAACCCAACTTCTGGGATAGTAAAGTCAAGCACTCAAGCTAACCTCTACAAATCCATAATTATGTCTATAAGAGAAACACAACTTTACTTTATTTAGCCTTTTTCCAAGTTCCCGAGGGGAAATAAGAATCTTCACAATAGTGTGGAGCTTTTGTGTAGTGTAGGGTTGAAAGTTGGAAAAATCAGAGAATTCAAAAGGAAATTGGAAATGCTTTTCCTCTTTACATGTGAAAACATCTCTTTTCCTTTCCTTTATTTCTTCTCTACTTTTTTTCTAAGCTCAATCCAGCCACCTTGACCCCCATGCTTGCCATTTCTTTATAGTAGATATGCGATTTTACCAGCAATACAAGAGAAATAACTAAAATATGTCTAACTAAAAGCTAGAATAGATCAGTAATTGAACTTTTATCTCTCATCACAAGAAATTATAAATCTTGTTTTGATATATCAAATAAAAAAAAAATAAAAAAACAGATAGTCATATGCCATATGGCAAGCAAGATCAGTTGATCTTTCCCTCTCATGTAGTAGAAAAAAGGAACCAATGACATGTCATTTTCTAGTTTGGAGTCTATAATAGTTTTGGTATGTTAAAGAACGAACATCATTAGACATTAGTGCATGCTCATAAGTATTCATTATAAAAGAGTGAGTTTTATTTGAAATTTTCAATTCTTCTTTCTTTTTTCCATTGCACGAATGGATTGAACAGATTGTGGCAGACATCAAGAAACCCTTACGAATTGGCAATTGGAGATTTGGGTATGACAAGAAAGAAAAAAGATTCCTAACACATTCAACAGGAAAAGAAATTTTCTTAGTGGATTCTGATTTCTTCCACTATAATGGATGATCAAACTTTCAATTATTTATTTTTGACTGAAAAAATTACGAGGCTTTTGATTTAGTTAGTAAATTTAGAGAGAAGTGTCAATGAACAAATCTTCAATTTTTAAACATGTTTGATATATCTTGAAATTAAAATTCAAGTGAGATTTAAAAATCCATCACTAAATTTATTTTTAAAATAATTAAATTAATAATTATACTAAAAATATATATCACGTCAATAAAAACTTTAATTATTTAAATGTAAAATTATTTATAAATAAAAAAATACATATAAAATTCTATTTTAAAAAATTAAATTTTAATTTTAAAGTAAACCAAGGACGTAGTAAAATTTGGAGAAAATAAGAATTACGTAACAGTAAAATCTAGTCATATGCATACTGTTGCGGGTTCATTTCAGAAGAACTCCCCAATTGGGTATCAAGCACCTTAAGCCCACTATTGAGCTTGGTGGAATTCTTCACAGCCACATGGACTTTCATCACACGCCTAACAAGAAAGTTATTTAATGAAAGATCAAACCCAAACCAGCAGGCCTGAAGTAAGTGAAACATAGGGCTTTGAACTATAATTGGCCTATCTTATGATTTTTTGGGCTTCCTGTGATCATAATATAAATTTTTTGCCTTTCAAAAAGATAATATTATTTTTTTTTTCATCTTAAAATATAATCTTATTTTCTTTTTTAAATATTAATTTAGTAAGTAAATGTCAAATATATTCATTATTAATTCACAATAATATCATCACATCTATTAATTATATTTTTATTTTTTTTATATTAAAATTATAAACATAGTTAAAATATGAGTAATTTAATTATTATAAATATTGAAAAATATATAATAGGAGTATTTGAAATAGGAATATTGTAAGAAGGAAGTGATAAAATTAATATGATAAATTAAAAATAATTAAACTTCTTAATTCATGTGTAAAATGAAATGAAATTATTATTTTTTAGATGGAGGGAGTATACTTTTTTGACTTAGTAAAAAATCTTCTTCAATTCTTGAAATCCTTTCTTTCATTTCAAACACATTTTCTAATTTATTGGCAAAAATAATTAATTATTTCTTTTTATGACTAAATTACTGGATCGATCTCTAAGCTCTTATTACAATTACTAAAAAATTTTGCCACATTGAATTTGTCATCGATTGGAAAGTCAGTCTTAGCTTTTATCACTATATGATAACAAACTATAGAAGTATTTAGATATATTTAAAATAAGTATGTAATAATATTTTAAAATTTAAAAATATTAAATAATTTTTTTAATATTTGAAAAATTAATTTAAAATATCGTTTTAAAATTAAAAAAATATATGGTAATTTGGATATATTTATAATAGGTATGTAATAATATTTTAAAATTTAAAAATATTAAACCATTTTTTTAATATTTAAAATATTATTTTAAAATTAAAAAAAAAATTAAATATGATATATTTTTTTTTTTTTTTATTATTTTCAAAAGTTTGTTTCAAAAATTAAATATGATATATATGTGGTACACACAAGTCAAATTATTAATTTATGACCAAAACACTCAACACCCTCACCAATTAATTTCGCCTTCTAAAAAGAGCCTCACAAGAAATTATTAGATACACTTAATACGCTGACATTTATATAGGATTCATATATCATAAATGTAGATAATAACCATCAGATTGAATGTAAATTATAAATGATTTTTTTTTTATTTACAAATTTTATAATCTCAAAATAAATAATATGATTAATCAAGGAGGTAAACTTATTATAATATAAATTGACATCATACCATCTTAATTACTTTTAAAAAATTAACAATCATATAGACATAATTAATCATGATTTTACCCTGCTACAAATAAGAAAAATGAGAGGAAACATTATAATTCTGTAAACTAATGACTGCCAAGGCATGCTGTAGTTCTTAATATTACAATCAATAAGATTTGGAAACTGTACTAAGGAGATTAGCAATTAATTATTTCGAAATAGCAATATTTCAACATATTGAAAATCTTCATTATATTAATTTCACATGCATTTGGCTTTAAGATTATTATTTTTTTTCTGTAATTTTTTCTTCAATTTCACATGCATGGCTTTGAGGTCATGTTCTACGTTTTTTTTTTTTTTTTTTTATAATCAAATTTAAAGTTGAAAAAGGAGGTGAGTACAAATTAAATGATGCATTTGAATTGTTGACATCACAATTTTTTTATTTTCTAATCTGATTCTTTTTTTTTTTTTGGATAAAAAACTGATAATTTTTTTATTTAATTTTGTGTTGCTGCCGTAGTTGTTTTTTTAGAAATAGGTACTCTGATATGTAAGAAATGGGGCATAATCTATGATTTTATTTTGTTATTTCGTTATGTATATTATTATCTCTAGAAAATAAAAATTTATGTTATTTTTTTTCAATTTAAATATTATAATTCAAAATTTAAAATTTTTTTCCTAGAATTTTAGAGAGAGAAATTCCTGTTAGAACTTAGAACTCTCTCTTTTTTTTTTTTTTTTGGTCACCGTTGATCTTTTTTAGGTCCACGATGAACCGTTCTCAACAATTTTTTTATTCTATTTGATTTTATTATTTAATATATATATATATATATATATAATAGATTTTGAATTTGAGATCTCTAGATATAGCATCGACTTTAATATTATTTTGCTGATTTTTTTTTTAAAATTTTTAATATTAAAAGAGAATAATCGAATTTAAATCTATTATTTAAAATTTCAAATTATATATGTATTTACTATTAGTTTATATTTTTATAGAGATTATTTCATCAAATGTTGATTGGTATTAGGAGTGAGTAAAAAATCGAGCTAATTGAAAATTAAATTGAATTAAATTTATTTTGGTTGTTTTGATTTAATTTGATTAGATTTATTTTTTAAAATTTTAGACTATTCGGCTCGGCTCATTTTTTTCATAGAATCTAAAATAATTTAACTTACCAAATTATATATACATATAATTACACATATATTTTATTAAAAAAAACTCAAAATAATTGAATAACCGAATCAAAATATATTGGTTTGATTATATTCTGTTAATTTTGTATAAATTTCGGTTCAATTTAATTTTATTTAATTTAATTTTTTAAAATTTTTATTTATTTAATTTAATTTTTTAAAATTTTAATTCCATTCAAATTGAACTAACCGTATACTCACTCATAATTAGTACCATACTAGACATTATTTTTTATGTTGCTTTTGAAATAGTAAAAAAGAGAAAACAATTGTTTCTACAATGGAGGTAATTGGTAGAGCTGCATATGGAATTAAATTGTGTGGAAAGGACCCTAAATATAGACTACAAAAACATACAGAGGTTGATTATTAATTTTGGAACAACTGAGATCGACTAAGGTCTCTTTTTCTTAAAAGCAACTTGTTAATTGGCCTATAATCTGGTTACTGAACCCAACGAAAAGCATGACCGACAATCTCTTGCAAAACTTTCTTGTTTTAAAAACATAATCCTAATTCAATAACACAAAATATATATATATTTTTTTTTAAATTGAGTAAAAAAAAAAAAAAAACTAGTTATGGGAGAAACATTAGCACCTGCCCTATGTATATGTAATTGTCAAATTGATAAAACCCTATTGCCAAGTGGTTAATAGATAATATAAATTCAGAGAAGATCAAAAGTTCCTAACCGCAACAGCAAAATCTACAATTGTTTAAAAATAATAATAGTAACGTGTGGTTTTTATTGGTTTGAAGTTTGAACTAAACTGTTTCTTATTAAACAATATAATCTTTCAAATTAATTTTAAGTACACACAAAACGACCTTTCTTTTGCAATTCTAATAGTAGAGAAGTCAATATCTACTATTAGAATTGCAAAAGAAAGGTCGTTTTGTGTGTACTTTTAATTAATTTGGAAGATTTAGAATTAATAGCGCCCATTGTTTTAGTTTGCATTCATTAATTATATCTAAACTAATTGTTTGGTTCCAAGCGGCTCTTTCCTTTACAGTTCGGAAGCTCAAATCTCACGCTTTTATTTTTAAAATAAAAAAAAGCCACACGTTACACTAAATCGTTACGAAACAGTCAATATTTTAGTATTATAAAATAAAATAAATAAATTTTAGTATCATTTAAATTTCAATGTATAACAAAATAAAATCATATTCATTGTTGGGTGCTTTGTAGCTTCCGTTATTTAACATTGTGGCCCTTTTAGTTGGGCTTCATCTTCCTTGCAGGCTCTTTGTCCACCAGCTGTAATGTTTCCTAAAATATTATAAAGAGTGATTTATAAATTTTTTTCTAAACTATATATCATCAATTTTTCTATATCATTATATTTTTATAATTGCTAATTAAATTTTTTGCAGAATAATATATTTAATATTTTTTATCATTATTCTAGTTGATTCATATATAATAAATTTATTTTAATATTCAAACATATTATAAAATAGTAATAATAATTTATATATGTTAAAGAAAATATAAATTAAATATATATTCTAATTTTTTATTTATCAAAACAAAACTATAAACACATGTCAGTAAGTCATTCAAACAAGTAATAATAAGTTAATAACCAATGAAAAGTCTTTGAGACAATAATAATCAATTCAAGGTTAAATTCTTCTACTACAATGTTGTCATTATTACTTGAATGACAAGCAGCCTGGTGGAAGAGGAGTAGAAGTCGATCCATTGCTTTAATTTTTATATAGTACTTAGTCAAATTGGTGATAGTAAAACATTAGCTGGTATAAACTCAATTAATAATATACGATAAGTTGTTATTTCCAAACCTAATTAACTCCATGCATTGAATTATTACAAAGTAATTAATTAGATATTTGTAGATAAAGATAGGTAAGAAATTATTTTAGCTATGCCTTGAAGCCATTACAAATTTGTGTGTTATAAACATCAGTCTTCAACCACAAACTTTGCCTGAAAAAGGAGGTGTGGCCGGCGCCCAAAAACTAAATTGTAGGCTAATTGAATGTTATTGTAGGTGCTGCTATCGACTTTCAACTACTCAGACCCCTCTTCACAACTGCCCAATTTATACTTCAAATAATAACCCCAAAAAATATAATAATTTTTTTTTTGTCTTTCCTTATATTAATTAAGATCCTTATATTAAAATTGGCTCCCAAAAAATAAAAAGAATAATCGTAGTTTAACCCTCTTTTTATTTTCTTGATAAGTAAATATTATGAGTCAATTTTCATAGATTATACAGTAAAAAATAGAGTATCCATGATAGAATTAAAAGATTAATAAATAAAGAATGCACCTGTTTTATTATAAGATCCAATATTTAAACTTGATTAACAGTATGTATGATATTGTTATTTAATATAAATTTTTATTTGACATTTATTTGAGCTATTATTGGTTAAAAAATACTATCTGAAAAATGTTAAATGAAGGTGATTAATTTTTTTAAAGTGAATTTCATATGCTTCAATTGTAAAAAATATTTAAAACAAATAAAACTACCATTCTTAGATTATTTTCTTAATAATATTTAAAATGATACTTTTTATAAATACATAATCCAATAATTATTAATTAAATAATATTTTTATCATGTGATTGATTTTCAGTCAATAATATTTCAATTAATTTTTTTTTTCACAAAAGAGATATAAAAAAATTTATCGGTGATTGAAATAAATTGCGCTATATTTTATTATTATATTTCAAATATAAATTTACTTTGCATTACTGTTAACAAATTTTAATTTTAATATTAATATCAAATGGTTTGTAATTATAAAATAAAGAAAAAAATATATTTTCAACTAAATTAATTAATCCTTGAAGTTGAGCCTAGTTAATTAATAGTCTCCCTTTCTCCCTCAACCACATAATATAATAAATATTTTCATTTTTGCTATTCACACCAACAACATCCTAATAACCATGAATCTTTATTTCCTTCTTCTTTTATAAACCCCTCTAGTCTCTCTCACTCTCTCCATAACATAACTCACTACTACAAACTCTCACACCCATCAACTCCAAATCTCACAACTTACACCAAAATCCTTTCCCCACTTCTCTCTCTCACACACACAAATGGTAATAATGGGGGCTCAGAGATATTTGGACATCAAAAAATGCAGCACCGAGGGTCGATTAAATCAGTCGGTGGCTGCGGACTTAGATGGGACTCTTCTTGTATCAACAAGTGCTTTTCCTTATTTCTTGCTTGTTGCTCTTGAAGCTGGGAGCTTAATAAGAGCTCTAATTCTATTATTATCTGTTCCTTTTGTATACTTTACCTACTTATTGATATCAGAGGCAATGGCTATCAAAATCTTTATTTTCATTGCCTTTGCAGGACTTAAAATAAGAGATATTGAACTTGTTTCGCGGTCGGTCTTACCTAAATTTTACGCAGATGATGTTCACCCAGATTCTTGGAAAGTTTTCAATTCTTTTGGGCGAAGATACATAGTTACTGCTAATCCAAGAATTATGGTCGAACCATTTGTCAAGACCTTTTTAGGAGCTGACAAGGTTTTTGGAACTGAATTACAAGTTACAAAATCAGGAAGAGCAACTGGGTTTGTCAAGAAACCTGGAATTCTTGTTGGAAAACATAAAAGAGATGCAATCTTGAAAGAATTTGGGACTAATTTGCCAGATTTAGGCCTTGGAGACAGAGAAACTGACCTTGAATTTATGGCCATATGCAAGGTTAGATCTCAAGAAACTAGTATATTAATTATTTGCTTGTTTTTCAAAAAAAAAAAAAAATCTTCTTTTAGAGCTTGTTAATGCAGTTTTGAGTATTGTGTGAGCTGTTTATTATCTCAAAGTAACCAGTACAGTGTCCCCACCAAACTCTCCTATACATGAAGCCGTAAATATATATATCTACTCATAAACCAGCAAGTGATAAAATTCACTTAACATAATTAATGACTTATATTAGATTTAACCTTAATATTATCTAACAAATTACTGGTGGGATACTTTTCCCAACAAGCTATTAGTGAGAATTTTTATGGCAATATTATTTTGATCGAGAACTCCTCTTATTTTTGTGTCAACTTGCAGCTTTTTATTTAAATAAATTATTTTTTTTTTATTAATGTGACTCTTATTCTGATCTAAATTTAATTTTAAAAATGAATATTCTCGTAAAAAAAAATTCCATATTATCATTTGTATGAAGGACCACAAGTGTATTTTTCGTGTTTAAATTTGCAAAAGGTTTCTATATTTTAAGCTATTTATTATTGCTTTCCCTCCTTATTTTTATTATTATTATTATTATTTTTTTGTCTTAATTAAAAGTACTTAATTTAATTAATACTTTTAAAGACCAAATAAAATTTTGTTTTATCTGTCGTAGTACTATTAGAAAAGCCTACCTTTCATTCTTCACGTCTAAACAACCCAACCTGTAATGATGGGCTTCATGTAAAATATATGAATGCCTCTTGCAGATCTTTGATTCAATTAGCAATATCCACGTGATTCATATAAAGATTTTCTTTTCTTTTATGTTAAAACATTTAACAAAAAAATATATATATATATATATATTATAAAATTTCCGTTTCTATTTTTTAATATATATATATATATATATGTATGTATAGTATTTTATTTTATAATTCTAAGCAAAATTTTAAATATTAAACTGATAAATATATCAAATAAAACAACTCCGCACCTTATTGCCATTAAACTAAAGTCTCTCTAGACAATAACTTGTAATATTAGTTTTATATTTTGTCTTCTTGTGTCTTATATTTAATATTGAAATATAAATAAATTTTACATTATATCATCTCACTGTAATATCATAAATTCATAATTAAAAAATATTATTATTATAAATTGCTTTTAATTTTAACATAATTAAAATTTTTGTGTTGTTAAATTGTAGGAAGGATACATGGTGCCAAGGACCAAATGTGAGCCATTACCAAGAAACAAGCTTCTAAGCCCTGTAATATTTCATGAAGGAAGATTAGTTCAAAGACCCACACCACTAGTTGCTCTCTTGACCTTTTTATGGTTACCAATTGGTATAATTCTTTCAATCCTTAGGGTATATACAAATATCCCATTACCTGAAAGAATAGCTTGGTACAATTACAAGCTTCTTAGAATTAAGGTCACAGTTAAGGGTACCCCTCCACCACCTCCAAAAAAAGGCCAAAGTGGAGTCCTATTAGTATGTAACCATCGCACAGTTTTAGACCCTATAGTCACAGCAGTAGCACTAAAAAGAAAAATAAGTTGTGTGACTTATAGTATAAGTAAATTTTCTGAAATGATTTCCCCAATTAAAGCTGTGGCTTTATCAAGGCAAAGAGAAAAAGATGCTGCTGCTATTAAGAGATTATTAGAGGAAGGTGATTTAGTGATTTGCCCTGAAGGAACTACTGGTAGAGAGCCTTTTCTTTTGAGATTTAGTGCTCTTTTTGCTGAACTTTCTGATAGAATTGTGCCTGTTGCTATTAATACTAAGCAAACTGTTTTCTATGGCACGACGGTCCGAGGGCACAAATTATTAGATCCTTATTTTGTGTTCATGAATCCAATGCCTACTTTTGAAATCACTTTCTTGAATCGACTGCCTACAGAACTCACTTGCAAAGGAGGTAAATCAGCCATTGAAGTTGCCAATTATATACAGAGAGTTCTTGGTGGAACTTTGGGATTTGAATGTACTAATTTCACTAGAAAAGATAAGTATGCTATGGTTGCTGGCACAGACGGTCGAGTTCCGTCCTAGAAGGAAAAGGACAATGAAAAAGAAACAGCATAAAGAAATTTCGCGAAAATGGCAAATTTTTATGGTTAATTAAGTTATTATTTTCTATAATATATTTGAAACTTTATGATAAAGATAAACATGATTGATCTTCATTATGTTTAGTAGCATAAATTAAAATAATCCATTTTTTTTCTATGTATATTTTGTCTTTCTAATAATTTTTTTTTTTTGACATACATAATTAAATATTTATATTTAATTAATTACTGTTTACTAATTATATAAGTATGTATATTTTAAATATAAATGTACTCAATTTCCCTTTCAAATAAAAAAAAATGCATTTTCTATGTAGAGGTGATGTTGAAGGTGGTGGTCCTGGCCGTAGATGCTGCCTGATAGAGGTCACAAATAAAGGTGGTGGTTTGTGAGATGATGTTGATAAAACAGCCTTTATTGCATTGGTGTTCAAACAGTAAAGAGATGATAAATGACTAGTCAGTTACTATAGAGTTTTTAATTATGATAGGATGAGTGAAGTCTTATAATATTTATAAATCAATAAGATTAAATTCTAAAATCTTAAAAAATTGATAACTTCATTAATTATAAATAGATTTAATGTAAGTAAGAAGTAAAATCAATGAACTATTTCTAGTATGGGGAGATTCTCTCTACATCTATCATATGGTATTGAGGAAAACTTAAGAGTACTTGGAATGATGCATCCAATTAAAGCAACATGCAAGAATGCTATCGTGTGTCTGACATATTGCGTTGCACAGAAATTTCTACATTTGTATACTTTTTAATTTTGTTTTTATGTTAAAAAAAAGACTAACAAACCATTTAATCATGCTAATTGATTATTTAAAAAAAAAAAACATAAATATGAAGCAGACAGAAAAATCTCTCAGACTTTAATGCCTCTTATTTCACAACCTTTTTTACTTAAAGATTATAAAGAAAATAAGAACATAATTTTCAGTGCCAATGACAATACATGACTTATTTTTCAGTAAAATAAATAAAAGAATCAACTCAAGTTTTTACCTTTCTTTTTTCAAGTGCAAATAACTCTTCAAATTAAATCTGAAAATACCATTAAATATATGATTAAAATCATACAAAACACAAGTAACAACAATTATTACAAAAAATTAAAGCTGGAAAAATTCTTATATTGATTTTATTGGTTTTTTGTGGGATTTGAATCAGAATTCATAGTTTGCTTTCAGACCTTCAAGTAAAATCCAACACTCAAATATAGCAAAAACTTCAAAAAATATCAAATAAAAAAAATATTAAATTTTATATGAAACAAGTATAAAGGACTCAATATCTTACCTTCTCTTTTGAGGCGCAATCTATAAATTTCACCAATATTAAATCAATCTTTCAAACAAAAACACAAACCTAAAATAAAAAATACAAAAAATAAAAATGAGCCGTTAACACCAAAGAAAAAAAAAATTATAGAGCCTTGTTATTGATCCTTGTTTTGGGTCCTCTAAAGGGTTTGTTAATCCCAGTGACTGTAAGCAGCAAGTGATGAATACGAGAAGTTTAAATATCATTGAGATTAGGTTAACTCAAACTACAAAGAGTTTGGATGTTTTCAAAATTCGATTATGATTAAAATTAATTTTTTTCTGACTATATTAGTTAAAATTAATATGAGTATTAAAAAAATTAAAAAATTAAGTAGAAAAATAGTCTTTCAGAAAATTATTAATTGAAAAGTTTGTTAAAGAATATATATATTGTCTCCATAGTAGTTATCCCAAATAATAATTTTCCTTCCTTTTTTAAACATTGAATGAGAAGTTCAAATTTGAATCTATTATTCATAGCACTAATTATTATATTATATCTTTATATGTTTCTTTTTCTTTTTTAAAAAATATTTAATTTATTTATTTTTTAATGTCTTTGATCATGATGCATCTTTATAATAAATAAAAAAACCAACATAAGAGTAATTTAGAGTAATTAATAACTTTATCTACGTTAATTTTCTAATCATCTTCCAAGAGTTTATTAAGTTTGGAGTATTAAAAGGTTCCACCACCATCATCATCTACTAGTAGTATTTTATATTTAGTTGCCTATTAATACACGAACTCATCTAATTTGAGTGAATTATAAATAAAATAGCATTATCTAAATTGAGTAGACTATTAATATTAGAAAATTTGTACATATACTGGATATAATGATTTATCTCATACATTTAATCAATGGGTGATAAAATATTTTAATTAATATGATTCTTTTATTTTATTTTTTTTAATAAAAAGATATCAATATCTTTTATGTTTCATGTGTTATTATCTGATTAAAATAGTATATACATCAAGTATATGCAAGTGTTTTATATATTAATAGATGAGTATACATTAAGAAAAACAAAATAAAATATATAACTAATAGTTTATACATCAAGTATATGCAAGTGTTTTATATATTAATAGATGAGTATACATTAAGAAAAACAAAATAAAATATATAACTAAAACTATATTAACTAAAATTTCATATTACTTAAAATATATTAACTAAAATTTCTTAGTCCAAGTGAAAAATAGAATAAGGTTAAACTCATGTACACAACAGATGTTTCTGTTAAGTGTTAACAAAATATTTAGTATTTTAATCTGTCTAATTAGTTCTGCATATTAGTGCTTAACCCACAAAACATTAACCAAGTATTTTACAAAATCAAACTGAAAATAAGGCGTATGATTTAGAAAAGAGATTAAACAGCCCATGCAGATGCTGATAGTTATTAGTTAGCAAGCGGGCAGTGGGCTTTTGAATTAAATGTCACAACACAACTCATAGCAAATTAGTAAAGTCCACAACTGCCAAAGTGCCAATTTAGCTCAAATAGTAAAGCTAGTAGTACTATATTGCCTGTGTATAAATATATATATATATATATATATACTCTGAATAGTAAATATATCTCTATGAAACTCAATAAAATACTGAATTGCCATCTTATATGTAGATCACTTAAAAAATAAATAAATAAATAAATAGTAATAATAACCCAATAATTCAAAAGTACTTGAAATAATGCTGAAACACAAGTCAATAGCTACATTTTTGGGCTTGTAATTAGAAGAAGTCAATTTCATTGACAATTGTGGGTTTAAATGGTCCTTGTTTGATGGTGGCCCGCCGTATTGAAAGAGAGCCCTACTGGACAAGTAATTAACACAACGTGTGGGTGACAGGCTGTTTTATACTTGCTATGCTGTTTTGCTGCCCATGTGGTATGGCCTCACTCTTCTTCCGACTCCGAGGCATTTACTAGTGCTGATGTTGGACACATTTAATGCTACTAAACTCTTTTTTTTACTACTAATTCTAATGTTTTGGAAATTACCTACACATTAGAAATGACTCGAATCCTTTTTAATTGATGCGAAAATTGAGTATTTATTGAAATTAAAGGTCCAAGTTTGGAGAAATGAAACTCAATCAGTATAACATAAATTATATATAATTTTTTTAGTGAGATTAATTAAAAATTTACATATAATTTTAATATTATAAATTATATATAATTTTTTTTAATCAATAAAAAATTTACATGCATATATATATTTATTTAAAAATTTAAAAAAAATAATTAAAATATATATATATTTAAAAATTTTAGAGGGTCAAAACTATCTCTAGTTCCCCTTAAATGAGCCCTTATTCATCACCAAGCCATAAAATTAAGCCAAAAATAAAAATATTTATTTGATACAATAGCCAAAATTGATAATTAATTAATTAATACTCTAATATCTTTGAAATATATGATAATTTGCTACTTCATTTTTTATCATTTGAAATATATTACGAGGCCCATCATTCTATGTTTAGAAAGAATAGCTTTATATATTAATAAAAATATTTCGTAATGGGTGTTGGTTGCTCACACAAAATGGTTGGAATGGATTTTCAGAGACTCAGAAAAAAGTAGAAAAACAAAGTTAAGATCCTTTATAGGCTACATTTTAAATGAAATCCCCATATTAAAGAATAGAAAAACAGAGCAGTCTTTTCTAGGATGTCAGAAATAATAACGTAAATTTCAAATATCTGGAAATTCAATCTTTTTTGAATGGGCAGTAAATTTAATTTCCACAACACCAGGACAGTACTACTGTGCCAAATTCATTAACTATTTTGTGTGTCATCTTCTATAAATAACATACGATAGTGTTAAATGATGAGTGGTATTGGAGGTTTTTTTTTTCCCTTGAGAAATTATATACAGCAAAATCACAATAAATTAATATCATTAAAATTTATAAATTTTATTAATTAAAAAATATATTAATTTAATTTATTAATTCAAATCGTGATTATAAAAAATATTTAATTTATTAATTTAAGTCATGATAATAAAAAATATTATATAATAAAATTATTAATTTATCAAATATTAATTTATAAAAATTTTACTGTATAAGTAATTATTAATTTTATTTTGATATTATAATTCAATCTGAATAAAAAATAAATTGAAATAAACTCATTCATGATATATAATAATTCAAACTATATTTATAAACACGTTAAAATTTTAAATTAATTCAAATTTAATATGAGTTTTATTTTGACTTAGTTTGAGCTTTATTTTAAAGTTAATAAATAAATTCATCAAAATTTTAAATACTTTCCTAGTACAATTACGTTTAATTAACTCATTTTATCTGTTTCATTGAATTAGATTTTAAATTTCAAATTTTCTAATTACATCAAATTCGAGTTGGCACTTTGGTTGTGTGGAGCATATAAGAAATTGAAACGATGCCTAAATAAGCCCATTTCAACTTTCTTCGTATCTACCACTGGATTTAATTTTGGGCCATAATTCATCTAGACCTAAAACTTTCTTCTGAAACTTTCACTATACAAATCGTTGGCCTATGTTTACTTTGATTCCTATTTTTAGTCATTATGGAGCCTGTCACTGTCATACATAGTTATATACAACGTTTTCCAGTCCAATGGGCCTGTATAAAACGATGATTAATTATTAGAAATTTTTATAAAAATACCGAAAAAAATGTAAAAATATTTTTTAAAAAATATTTTATACTTAAAAATATTTTTAAAAAAATATGACATATATGAAATATACTAACACATATATCAAAAATCAGAAAAAAAGAAGAGAATCATAAAAATAAAAAAATAAAAAATAATATATTTATGTAATTTTTCCATTATTTATAGGACTAACTTTTATATACTTGTAAAACTCAATTTTTTTCCAAAATTTGTAATTGCACTCAATTTTGCTATTGATGAGAGATTAGTGGAAAATTAGGACATAAAAATATAAATAATAAATTAATTTTTTTAACATTAGGAAGGGGTCAACTAAAACTTGGGTTTTTATTTTTTTTCAAGTAAGATATATATATATATATATATATCACGATACTAAACTTGCATATACTGAATAATGTATCTCAATATTATATAATACGAGAAGAGATTTGTATTTTTTAATAATATTTAATATTTAATTAACTCATATATTTTATTAAATTTAATTGGCAATTTAAATCATACGACATAAATAATATGAAGATTTTTTATAAGGAGAATAAAATTTCACATGTTATATATTTAAAATAATTTTAAAATAAAAATATATTTTTAGGTGATCAATTTATAATTAAACGAGTCAAACATATAATTTTCTCTAATTAAAATAATATTTTTAATATTTTTAAAAAATTGAAAGGGGGGCAATTGCCAACCATTTCACTCATGTGGCCGCTATCACACGAAATTTTAATTAATTTATTTAAAAATTCATTTTTGAATTAAAAAATATAAATTGGTAGAATTTAGAAATGGAACATATCACTTTTAGAGAATTTTTCAATCCCTTAGCATTGCGAAATCGATTTATTATCAATGAAATTAATATTTATTAAGAAAAATATTTAATATCAATGAACTTTAATTTTTTCATTTTTATTAAAGTAAAATGATTTTATCTTATCACTAAATACACTAGTTGCAAAAAGTGTTATATAATAATAACAACAAATAACACTAAAAATTAAATTATGATAATGATTAAAATTAAGGGGGTATTTAATGCAATTATTGCATACAACTGGTAAAAGAAAAAAAATAACAAATGTTAGTTGCTTGGTAAACGGTTGTTAGTTGTTAATAACTTAAACAATTTTTAATTTGAAAAACTCCGTTTTAAAACTTTTTTTTTTTATAAATTAGTAGCTTTTTTAAATATAAACCATCTTACCATTATAAAAAATTTTATAATAATAAAATATTTTTTCGAATTATTTTTATATAACTATAATAATAATAATAATTAAAATATTACAAATAATATTTATAAAAAAATATTCATTCTAAATGAAAAATAAATATATAAAAAATAATTATTTATGATTTTTATTATTATCACAATTTATATCACATATTAAAAAAGAAGAATGACTAAAATATATAATAATATATTAAAATAAATCATATTCTTAATTATTATTTAATATTTAAATAATAATAATAATCAACTATCATATTTTTAAACTATAAACTATTAACCATATATCAACTATTAATGACAGTTAAATCAAATATATCATAATTTCTTAATTTTTATTTTTATAAAGATAGAACCTATATTTTTTTATTTATATTTTTCATTATCTAATTATATTATATATTGATAAAGTATATAAAATTAGACATTTAAAATCTATGTAGATGATATCCAAAACATATAAAAAAATATAGAAATTTTTAATATAAATTTTAAAACAAATAAATTTTTTAATATAATAGTTAAAATACGAAAATTTTATAATAATTAACTCAACAATAAATAATAAAAATAATATACAAGTAAGGACAACTTAATAATTTACTTTTTAAATTTATAAAATTTGATTGTTTAATAAAATTTGAATTATGAATGGATATAATAATAAATTCAAATATTTTATTGATTCACTTTTCATAGTTTCTAATTTTATAAATTTTATAAATTTATGGGTTAATTATAATTTTCCCCTGTAGAATAATTCATTACATTAAATTCTCTCTGACCTTTTAAAAATGCACTAAGTCTTCCCTGACGAATGTCATAATATATTACTAGACCCTTCCGTCCAATTTTACTCTTAGCCAGCTGTTAGTCAACCCTATAAGGGTAGTGAAAAAATCAAAATGCTCTTACTCTTTATTTTTAATTAATTATATTTTATTTTTATTTTTATTTTTTTTAAGATTAAAAAATTTATTTTCATATTTTTTGATAAATTTTAAAATAAAAAATAAACAAAAATATTTTTTAAAAAATATTTTTTATTTTAAAAAATAATTTAAAAAGAAATTAAATTATTAAATAAATTATTTCTTCTTAAATTTTTTAATATAAATAAAAAATTTATTTTCATAT
The DNA here is from genome assembly GCA_948193065.1 of Aleurites moluccanus. Lineage (NCBI taxonomy): Eukaryota > Viridiplantae > Streptophyta > Magnoliopsida > Malpighiales > Euphorbiaceae > Aleurites > Aleurites moluccanus. Next base: position 21,141 of record CANXYC010403005.1, read on the forward strand.
TTTTGATAAATTTAAAAATAAGAAGTAAAAATATTTTTTAAAAATATTTTATTTTCAAATTATTCAAAAGTATGAAAATATATTTTTTAACTTAAAAAAAAAAAATAATAAAATATAATTAATTAAAATTATAGCGTAAGAATATTTTGATCTTTTCACTACCCTTATAAGGTTGACTAATATTTGATTAACGATAAAATTGGACGGAAGGGTCTAGTAGTATATTATGACATTCGTCAGGGACTTAGTGTATTTTTAAAAGGTTAGGGAGAACTTAATGTAATGGGTCATTCCACGTGGAGAAATTGCAATTAACCCTAAATTTAAATATTCTGAATCCAAACAATTCCTAAACAGAAATTTGGCCAAAATTCCCTCTTTCGATTTGTATTGATGGAGTACCAATTTCCAAATTCTGCTGATCGGATCAAGCTCAATGTTGGAGGCAAGCTCTTCGAAATTTCCATCTCCACCCTCCAATCCGGCGGTTCAGACTCTCTCTTAGCCGCTCTCTCCACCCGCCCCTCTCAAAACCCTGTTTTCATTGACCGTGATCCGGAAATATTTTCAGTTCTCCTCTCAATTCTCCGCTCTGATCGCTTACCCTCTACTGCTCAACGCTTCTCCAAGCAAGAGCTCGCTGACGAGGCTTCTTACTATGGAATCGAGTCTCAGCTTCGATTGGCTTATGTCTTCGCCTTCTCTTTCCCGTATCGATGCCTCCGATGGTTTACCCTCTACTTTTACTGCTGCAGCTGGCGATGGCTCCGTCTGGATCGCACACGGAGGGCAAATTTCAGCTTATGATTGGAACCTCAGTCACTTCTGCACTATCCGTACCCACCTAGAGGATATCACTTCAATCCGCCGAATCTTGCCTGAAGTTGCGGCTGTTGGATCCAATTCCGATGCGGGTCTCCCGTTTCTATGAACTTTGTAGCGCTAGTCACATTGGGTCAATTCACTGGACTGACTCCTCCGATCCGAGAATCTATAAAGCCCGAGTAACTTCAATTGCTGATTCATCGAATCAAGTTTTTTCTTCTTTCGATTGTCAGCACAGAGAGAATTGTATATTAGTAATAGATAATTCGACACTCCAGATTGACTCGGAGATTGCTAGACAACCTGGGAGCTCGGCGAAGCATATGGTTCCGGGGAAACTGACGTGGCTGCCGGATACTGGTATGTTAATTGGAACGGCGGTCACCAGTGGAGCGTTTGGGTACACTGGATATATCAGAATATGGGACCCGTGGGCTAATACAGTTGTTTGGGAGACCAACGAGCCAGGCTCGGGCCGGAGTAGCAGATTTGGTGACTCCTTCGCTGACGTTGATGTCGATGTAGAGAATTCGACTCTGTTCAAGATCTGTTCCAAGTCTGGCGATTTGGCAATGGCAGATTTACGTAATTTAGGTGAAGATCCGTGGGTTTATATGCAAGATAAAAACCCAAGTTTGAGATTCACTGGTGGAGCAGTAGATAGTGTAATACATTGCTATAAGAGTCAGGTTTTTGTGGGAAGAGAAGGGTCTCTGGAGGTGTGGTCTAAGGTGGCTGAGACAGAAAATGAACTAAAAAGAGAGAATGTGATAGGTGAAGAGTTGTATCGAAGGAATTTTGTAGATAAAGTAGAGGATTCAGAGAGAGGGATAATTAAGAAAATTGAAGGTGGTGGGAATAGGCTGTATGTTAGTAGAGAAAATGTCGAGGGTATTGAGGTGTGGGAAAGTTCTTATTTTTCTGGTGCAACTTCAGTTTCTTGACCTCCAAGATGCTTTTGCATTATCATTTCTTAATGAGTTTGTTGTAAATTACTGAAGGTGAAAACTTTGGTTGTAATGGTCTGATGATCTTTCTGAAATTTCTGGCCAGTGATAAGCTTTGTAGTTCAAACATTTGAAATTGAACCAACCTTGTTGAGAACGGCCTTCTTTAAAGTTCTATAACTTATATTTCATTGACTTATGCAGGATTCTTATATAGTTTCCCATGTTTAAGTGGGCTTTGTACTAGTTAACTTCTAGAAATTTCCTCAGCACTTTTGTGAAATATGTACCTTTTCTCTATGAAATTTTCAATTCAAGCTTCTTATCTTTCTAGTCATCAAGTATTTTTAGTTTTGATCTCTCCAAGCTCAATCCCTACATTTGTTGAGGAGATGAATGTTCATTCTTTCATTATAAGCGGGCTTCTTAAATCTCTTGGTTTGAAGAAGTTCCTATTTGGGGCAAGCAATATTTGTAATTTGTTTTGCTTATGTTTTATGGATGTGTTATTATATTTTTTTATTGATTACGTCATTTTTATTGAAATCGAAGTGAATGATAGTCAGTGGTGGCGCCAATGAAACAATACCATCTTGATACAAGAAGATATACATCAACCTATGGAGGAAGCCATTAAAGAGATCTCTAAAATCCTCTCTCTCTCAAAAGCCGGGGCAAGTATATTACTCTGCAGATATAATTGGAATGTATCTGAGTTTTGCGATGCTTGGGTCGATGATGAATCTTAAGTCCGTGAAAAACTGGCTTGTTAGAATTTTATGTCTCATGAAACTGCTAATGAATTTGTTTGTGGAATTTGTTTCGAGAGCTATTCTCGAGATGAGATCAGTTCTGTTGCTTGTGGTCATCCTTTCTGCAGCGATTGCTGGACTCTTTATATTAGTTCTTATGTTGATTATAGTCCTTGTTTTTTGAAGTTAAGATGCCCTGAACATTACGGTATGGTGTTCGATGTATTGCCCGAGTAAAAAACTAAAGTTTTCTCGATTTCTTTTCAGGTCTTATCTTGAAAAAACAATTTTTATCGTTGTCATGTGTCTGATGATGAGGTTGAGCACTTGAGCTTAGTAGACATTCAATGAAGAAAAAGATTGAGCGATTCAATCATTACCATTACACTGGCTTACCCAGCAATCGTCGAGGTGAAAAGCGCTGGAAGATTCACAAGAAGTAAAGGACAAGCATATGGGGCAGGTTATGCATATTCTTGGTGAATCTGAACGTCAGGTCAACTTCTTAATTGAGGCCTGGCCGCTGATAGTTGATTGCAGGCGAGTACAGAAAGGACCTTGGCATATGGGTACTTCTAAAATGACAAAGACAAGGCCAAGAGAGAGCTTTTAGAGCACTTGCAATGTCAAGCAGTGTCTGCATTGGACAGGCTTCATTATCTTGCAATGAGAGGAGTAGAGCCATTCCTTAAATATGATGATCCATCAATTGAAATCCAAGAATTCCGGGTAAACCTTACTGAACTTACTCAAGTGACTGGGAATTACTTTGATAATTTGCTTAAAGCTTTAGAGAATGGACTATCAGATGTCAAAGTGCAAGTCTACCATAATGTCGTTGAATGTTTGAGTTACAGTTTTCTTACTGTGTTTCATTCGTGTCACATCACATTCATATACCAAATTTCATCTACTACTATTATTGTTTGTGCTCTTATTAGTCACTAATCAGTAATCAATCATATCTATTGGGTCAAAGCCTCAAGTAATAAAATAAAGCTAATATGTATTTTTCTGTAGACCCATAAAAAAATTCTCTTCTACAGCATTAGTTCATGATTTAGTATTAATTAATTAATTAATTTACTATTATGTGTCAGCCAAGCTAATCTAGTGTACCATAGAAAATTCTTCTTTTACTTCAAACTCTGAAAGTCAATAAGAATGGATTCAATATAAAGAAATAAAATAGAATGCAAAAATGGTAATTCCAATCATAACTATAGCAAGCAAAAAAAAATCTTGCAAGTATTAACATAAAATATTTATCAATTACAACAAATTTATAATCAAAGGTAAATTATTAATAATTTCAAATATTATAATTTATTAATAATTCTATACTTTAGTCCTTAATTATAAATTATTTTTTATTAATGTAATAATAAAGTGATATACTGTGATATGGTGAGTCAACTTTCTTCTACTAAAATTAACCATATAGTATAACAAATAACAAAAATATTTTTTAATATTTTGATCATACTTTAAAATTTCATATATTTTATTCCTCAAAAATTTTAAATTTAATTATTTTTAATTTTAAATTATTGTATTATGAAATAAATTTATTTTTTAAATTATAATTTTTTTTATCAAAAGATATAAGAACTCTATCTTAAAAAAAAAATTGGATCAATTACTATTTATTTCTTAAGTTAAATAACATTTATGGTTAGAATCTTTATTTTTTTATTAAATTAATTGGTACTTATGATTTCATTTAATCAATATATTAATATTGTGTGAGAATTTTTTAAGATTTTATCTTAAAAATATTTTAATAAGTTAAAACTGAGTAATTTAATTTATAAAATATTTTAATCTTTAAAATTTTAAAAATATATTAAAATTTTATATTTTTCTATGAAATCAAATTAAAAACTAAAATATAATAAGATTAAAATGTTAATTAGACATTTACAGTGATTTACATTCTTAGAATGTAATAACCCATACCACATATTGTCATTTTATTACACCCTCCTCATTATATTTTTCCTTATAATAAATTATACTTTAAAAAATATAATAATATGCACTCATATAATTTTATTTTTAACCAAGACCATAAAAAATACACATAATTCAACTTTTTAATTTTTTTCAATTTTTTATATTATTATAATATAATATATATTATATAGTTAACCATTATATAATCACTATGACACTAAATATAATAAATATAATAGAAAATTATACATTTATTGGAGATGCTATAATAAATAATAAAAATAATATTGTAATTTAACTCGATAGAAAAATCAAAGACGGTGCAAAATGTAATATTGAAAAAACCCGATATAAATAGTATTGGGTTAACCGGTTTACCAAAACCCGAATGGTAGTAGAGAGGAAGCGAGTAGAAGACAGCAAAAGGGTTTTGCAAAGGCAATTCAAAGTTACAGAGCAATAGTAAAATCTAGAGAAGAAGCTCAAAAAATTCGGCAATGGACGTGATAAAGACACAGCAAATTCAATCGAGGCCTATAGAGAAAGTGATAGTGCACCCACTGGTTCTGCTAAGCATTGTCGACAACTACACTCGAGTTGCCAAGGACACTCGCAAGCGAGTCATTGGGGTCTTACTCGGTAGTTCCTTCAAGGGCACCGTTGATGTCACTAACAGCTATGCAGGTCCTATAATTCATATAATTATATTCAATTCTTTTTTATATTAGCAGCTTTAATTTTTGTTAATTCCGTTCTAGATCTAAAATTTTACTGTAATAGAGGAAATTGGGGTTTTGCAATTTATATAGTGGTTTAGGATTTGTGAAGTGGACTATGTTTGATAGTGAGATTTCAGTTCTATTGTTAATTTGTTGATTGGTAGCCAGTTTTTGTGAGATTAGGAGAAATTAATATGTTGGGTTTAGTTGTAAGGTTTAGTTTCTCTTATTATCTTACCTAGAATTTTGGCTGTCAAGTGTAGGCATTAGGTATTATGCTTTTTGCCAATGAACTTTGAGTTGAAGCACAGATTGGAGTCCATGTGAATGAGTAAGTGGTTTTGGGGGCATTAGGGTTATTTTGTTTTCAGAAGTGATTTCTTGTTCTTTGAATGAAAAGATTTAAACAATTTTTTAGATTTGGTTTCCTTAATAGAAGGAGAAAAAAACAATCAATCTTGTTTAAATTCCACGCAGAAAACATGAGTTTGAGATCATAGCATACCTTCTAAATATAGCGCATATCAATTATTAAAATGAATAGTTGTTGCTGGTTTCTAATGGAAGGATTTTGTGTTTTCAGTTCCCTTTGAAGAAGATGACAAGGACACAAGTATATGGTTTCTTGACCACAACTACCATGAAGCTATGTTTTCAATGTTCAAAAGAATAAATGGTACTTATTGCTTCTATTTCATTTAATCATTGAGTCCTATTTTTATGTTTTTGTTATATTAATTATCTCGATATGTGTTTTGATGTTTTGGCGGTAATTCTTTCAGCTAAGGAGCATGTTGTAGGTTGGTATAGCACCGGCCCAAAGCTGAGGGAGAATGATCTAGAGATTCACCAATTATTCCACAAGTAAGATCATTTCTTTGTTTAATTTATTATCTTATAGGTTCTTACAAATCATCTTATTTAATTCTTTTCTTTTCTTGTTTTCTTTTATTATATCATATTGCCATACCCTTGTGTTCATTTCATGGCTTCTTCTGGGCTTTTGCTTTCCTAATTAGGATGAGACCTGTACTTAGATCACTGCAGTTCTTTGAAATTTGCTTTTTTTACCAAGTGATTTGTGGTGATGTAGCTATGTCCAAAATCCTATCTTGGTCATTATTGATGTTGAGCCTAAGGAGTTGGGAATACCAACCAAGGCCTACTATGATGTTGAAGAGGTTAAAGAGGTAAGGATCAATCATGCTTTATTTTCAAATTATATGCATTTACTTGGAATTGGATATGACTGGTATAATTGTCAATGACATTTCATCTGATATCAAGGAAAGATTTGTAAAATCCAAGAACTTTAATATTTCTTCTCTTTATCGTTCCTATTTTATCTGATGTCTCAAAGGTTGTTAATATCTTGACATGCTGGCTTATATATATATATATATATATATATATTCTTTTATTATGATAACAGAATGCTACTCAAAAGAGCCAAAAAGTTTTTGTTCATGTGCCTTCAGAAATTGCTGCTCATGAAGTTGAGGAAATTGGTAGGCATCATATGGATATCAAATTTCTTTCCTCTTTCTGTCTTTTTTATTTTTTATTTTTATTTTTTTATCTTGTCCATTAACGGCTCTGAAAAAGTTGCAGTTAACATTAACCTGGATTTGTTTAACATTAATTTCCATTACTGATACTTGTGTCACCCATCAACAGGAGTTGAACATTTACTGCGGGATGTGAAAGATACAACCATCAGCACACTTGCAACTGAGGTTCTTGTCTTCCCATAAATTTTATATGTTCAATTTACTGAGCTTTCTTCACTTATTTAATGATTTTTTGAGTTGAAGTTATAGCTGAAGTAAAAGAAATTGAAGGATTATGATTAATTTCTCTCTCCTTAGGTCACTGGTAAACTTACAGCTTTGAAGGGTTTGGATGCAAGACTACGAGAAATACGAGGTTACCTTGATCTTGTCATTGATGGAAAGCTCCCATTAAATCATGAGATTCTTTACCATTTACAGGTATGTATTTTATTATTGCACCTCACCCATTTTAATATACCTTTATTATATACTTATACTGTTCTGTTCGTTATGCTTTTAAGACTTTCATCACATGTATCAAATGATTCTTCATTTTTTCCCCTTGAATGAAATAAACCTGATTATCTAAAGAAATGTTTAAATTTCTTGTGTATTGACTTGTTTGAGCACACAGTTGCGGCATGATTTGATTAGGGATTATTAACGCATGCATCTCTAAATCAGGTGGAATGGAGGAAACAGATCTATATAGCCAGTCCCTGCTATTTTAGAATAAACATTTAGTTGAGTAGAATGCTTAATGTATTGCGATCTATCCAGAGCCATTTGCTTGGTGTATTTACTTTTAGATTGATCTATATCAAGTTCATTACTTCCTCTAAGAACCATACACATGTTTGAATATAGTGTTTATGAATTAGTTCAAGAACAACATTCATTTGATATTCATTTAAGCTCTTACTAGCAACTACAACTATACGTCTCTTTGAGTTTCTATGTACATTTGGTTATGTAGTATTATGTGGTCTTAATTTTATCAATGGCTGTTGAACGCATGACTAAATGTCTGCATGTGTGCAAGTTACTGAACTATGATTTTGTTTCCATAAAATCGCATTTGCCAAAAAATTTCACAGATTTTAGCCTAAATTTTTAATTTTCTGACTAAGAAATAGTTTATTTTTAATTGTAGAACTAATTTTTAAAAATTTACTTTGTTATCATATCAAAATCTAGCATTATTTACTTTGTTAAGACAATTAAATTTGAGTAATTGAAGTTCAGTGAACTTATTAAAAACAGGTGATAAATTCAACGGTCAAATTAACTTGTGCGAGTGGCAGGTGGGATGTTGTTTGTGGCTGTTTAGACAGGACATTTTTGGAGTAGGCTTATTGATTTTTGTTCTCTTGCGTGTTTTCTATATTGAGCCAAATCACAACCAAGATCATGTAGCTCATTTCCCCCTCTCTTTTCCTTTTTTTTTTTTTTTTTTTTGGTTAAAAAAAAATTTGCCAGGTTGGCATGTAAGTGTGCAACTGGTCCTGTTGATGAAAATAGGAATTATGTTTCCCCATTGTAAATCGCAAAACAGAAAAATTTTAAAATGACAAAAAAGATTATCAAAGTAGTGATCATTTATTTCAGAATTAAGACTCTTGTATAGTGGTCATTCAATTTTTTCAACTTTGTTGACTGTATTTTCTTATGCATGTGTGTTCTGCAGGATGTGTTCAACCTTCTGCCCAATCTTAATGTGAATGAGTTGATAAAGGCTTTTGCTGGTAACACAAGTCAAGAATGCCACATATCATTTTGTTTTCACAAGTCAAGAATGCCACATATCATTTTGTTTTCTTGTTAATATGTACTTTGTAGGTCATTGATTCATTTTTATCCCCTTGCAGTAAAAACAAACGATATGATGTTGGTTATATACCTCTCATCTCTCATCCGAAGTGTCATTGCTCTTCACAACTTGATTAATAATAAGGTGACAGCCTCTTCCATACAAACAGTTGTACTAGTAGCAGCTGTTCTTGTGAATGTTCACGAATTCTCATTTACCTGCAAAAAATTTGGTTTTCAGATGCTCAACAAAGAACACGAGAAAGCTGAGGATGCAAAACCGACAACAATACCGGCTAGCAATGGGAGCTGAAAATATATTATTCACGCATTGGGACTTCAATTGTGACAGAGCTCATGCTGCTAGGGCAGAGCGTAGTAGTTTATGTTGCGGGACATTTCGAGGCAATTTTGTGTTCTCAGTACTGCAAACAAAGATGACATATCGTCTACTGATCTTGATTTGTTATATTGACAGTAGTGGAAAATATTTTTCTCTCTTCATCGTAAACCATTTTAAATTAGTGTTTTCATTTACTTTTTGATGCTTTTTTGTTTATGTGCTTGAATTGAGACTATTCTTCTATATGCAATGATATCCTGGGGAAGTGGAGATGGCGTTTGAATATCATGTGGGTTGGGTGCACACTGAATGCTGTTTTCGAAACCGCACCGAAAGGTCAAATTATTATAATACGCTCTAAATTAATTTCAATAAAAAATACTATTCATTTATTAAATTGTCTATGATATATTCCCTACCTCCTATAATAAATTCTAATAATTATTAAGGAATTTTTTTTTTGTCTAGTTTAATTTTTTTATTATTTTAATTTTACTTTACTTTTTTTAATTTTATATTATTTTATATTTTTATATTTTTTCAATATATTTTTTTAATGAGAATATTATTATAAAGTTAAAATAAAATATAATTTAAATTAAAAAATAAGATAATTAAATTAAAAATAATATTAAAAAGGAAATCAGAACGTTTAATGTGTATTTATGGTTTTAGCAATGAAAGTGTTATCTATAAACTATGACTGTAAGTATTAAAAACTATATAATTTTACAAACAAGAATTAAAGTTTTGGCATAATAAGCAAAATGACAAATCTAACATAGAAATTAGACATTTTTCAAATTCTTTCTAGCTAGTCTAGAAAACCTAGCCAAAAAGTTTGAAAGACAAACCAGAACCGCCTAACTTTTCTCGCATCACATTTTCTATATGTTCCTTCATAGAAGGGCTAAGATAATTTGCCCATTCTCTTACCTCACCTTTCCTAAAATAGGCCTTGTTTGGAAAAATCTTCATGAATTTACCATTCTTGTTAGCCTCCAAATCCTTCAAATTGCTTAAACTACACAGCTTTGCTATTTCCTCAGTAACCCCTTGCCTCTCTTCATCTTGAGAAAAAGGGTACCCTATAAACTCTGCCAATCTCTTCACATGAGAAAAAATGTCTTCCTTCAAGTCCTCGTACTTCAAAAACAACACCTTATTAGGCTTCTCCAAGCTTAACTTCCAATACCCTAACACATGGTCCCAAAAGGGTCCAAACGCTTCAATTCCCTTTAAAAACATATCAAAACATTCTTCCAGAGAATATTCGACAACACCTCATTCTGGCAAAGATTCAGAGATAAAATGCCAATAGGAAACTACAGTATCAAAAGGGTTGCGACAAATATAAACAATTCGACAATTACAAGTCTTAATAGACTCGGGTAAGGCTAAATAAGGAATATGGGTGGCAAAAAGCCTAGGAGATGAAATTGTAGTGAGATTGGGAAGCTCCTTTTTATCAAATTTAGTGAACTCAAAAAGGGTACAAGCTCATGAGGATTGCAAGTAAGCAGTGGAGTATTAGAGAGAGAATAGCGAGAACGGTTAACAACGGAAAAGATTAAAGCTTTTAGCCAAGTAGTGCCAGATTTTGGCTTGGAAGCAATTATAATATCTTCATCTTAAGCTTCAAAGTGTCTTTGGAACGATATCACATTGGGCATAAGTATTGTTGGGTACCAAAACCCTTGGTATAAGGAGAAGCGACTTGCTTTGGGAAGAGAAGAAACCAGTTCCTTAACCTCTTGCTCATGATCTTGAGCCATTGAAAGGAACAGGTCGGCTTGCTCCTTGCCACCGGCGATATAATATAGGAAAAAACTTGACACTGTTTGGTTTAAGAAAATAGTACATAATGGAATGGAAATAAAATAATTATTTCATGCGGAATAATCATTTTTGTTTTGATTCAAATTTGATTATTTTTTATATTTTATTCATTAATTTATTCCCAATTTGATTTGGTTAACCAAACAAGCAATTAATATATCACATTATATACATAGACAAATGTAAAAATTAATACCTAAACTATATCATTTTGATGATTTTGATTCTTTTTTTTTATATAATTTAAATAAATCTTTAAATTTTTTAATTTCTCTTAAATAAACCTTTAAATTTTTTAATTTATCTCAAATAAATTCAATACAAATGAAAATATTAAATTTTCATTCAAATTAAATCTATTTGAGCTAAATTAAAAATTTAAAAACTTATTTATTCCTTTGTCTTTGTTTTCAATTTAATATTATTTATTTTATTATTTATTTTTTCTAAATTTTTCACTCTACAACAAATTTTTTGTCTATTTTAATTTAATATAAATAAATTATATTTTATATTTTAATTTAATAAATAAACATAATTAAGCACATATCTTATATTTTAATATAAAATTTCAAAAACTTTCAAATCATTATATTTTTTACTTAATTAAAAAAAAATTATTTAGGATTTATAATAAAAAATAAAATTAATTTTAAATATTAATATAATTAATAAATGAGTTTGCTGATTTTCTTATTGATTTAGGTTTGATTATCAAAATTATATTTTAAACGAGATTTTTTTTAATTAAAAATATAAATTTAGTATGATATTATAAAATTATCTATGATATAATTTATTGTTAAAATGATAAATAAAATATAAAATTTTATTTTATTTATTTATTAAATTAAACTAGATAAAGTAGTGAAATTTTTTTAAAAAATAACAAAATATATAAGATTAATTTAAAAAAAAATGATAAAAATATAAATAAATTTCTAAATTTTTTAATTTAATTTAAATATGTCTAATTTAGATGAAAATTTAATATCTCCATTTAAATTTGATTTATTTAAACGAAATTAAAAAATTTAAAAATATATTTAAATTATAAAAAGGAAAAAAAATTTACCCGAATAAAGTAATATAATTTAGAATTTTTTTTTTATATATTCATCTTATATAAATCTGATATATTTTCTAAAAGATAGAATAAGTACCACATCACTACTTCATAACTAAAAGACGAAACAATACTATACTGTGTATGTATATTTTCTACTACATTTTTCTTAAAGTAATCTCTTAAAAATGTACTAATTGATTTATTTTAATTCTGTCAAATGAGTTCACATTGATAGTTACTGTTTTAGTTTTATTTGCCAAAAAAACATTGGAATGATGAGATACCTTAAATATAAGGGATTTTTTTAAAAATATTAAAAAAAAATAAAAATTATTTCATTTTTACTGATAAAAAAAATTTAAAAATATTATATATTTAAAAATATTTTTTCAAAAATATTAAAAATATTACATATCTAAAAATATTTTTTAAAAAATATAACATATACCAAATATATATAAAAAATATATTACACATATATTAAATATATATCAAAAAATAGTAAAAAAGAAAAAAAATAATCTTAAAATTGAAAAAAAAATCAAAAAACAATATATTTGTATAATATTTCCTAAATATATTTTTTTATTATTTTAAGGGCTTTTTAGTCTTTTAATTATTAATAATTAAGAAGAGAGAAAATAAAAAAATAAATTTTATTTTATTATATAAAGTGATTATGCATATCAAATTTAAAATTAAAAAAAAAAAGTGACAATCTATTTATTATTCTTTTTTTGCGACATGTTTTTTTCTTATTTAAAAAAAATGACAATCTATTTATAATCCTTTTGGAGTGGGAGGTTGAAGGCGGTTTCCAATGAGAATATGCCACGTATATTCCACTCGAGCGAGAATCTATATATTAGATTTGTCAAAACATAAGAACGTGTTTCCATACATCACCCAAGAAACAGCAATACGCACATGCTTTTTTTATTATTCTTTATTGCAAACTGGTTACAGAAATGTAGTGGCTACTATTAAAACGCATGTAAATATGTAACAGAAATTTCGGGAATGAGAGACATTAGGGATAAATATAATAATTTTTTTAAAAAATAATATAATAATAAAATAAATTTATTTAAAAAATATAAATTAATAAAAATATTAAATATATATTTTAATTTAAAAATTATTATAATATCAATAGGAAAGAAGATGAAACAAATTGAGTAAGAAAATAATGAAAAATGAAAGTAAATGAAGAAAAATGGATGAAAAAAAAAAGAAAATGAGATTATATAATATTTTATTAAGAATTAAATAATTAAAAAAATATTTTATTAATTTTATTAAATTTTAAAAATTAAATAATTATTTAGCCTAAAATATTTTTAAAAATCAGGTGCTCCTTACCCGCACCTAAATTTGCCCATGACTGGATTATGAATACAGATGGAGATGGAGTAGCACAGAAGGATCATATTTCGATCAATTATTTATATTTTCTCTGGCAGAAAAAATGAATGGGGCTTTGTAATGCTTATAGCTGTATGCATAAGGAGAGGTATGGTAACTTGTTTTCCATAAATGAGAAAACCATTAACGTTTGAACTTGTTTCTCAAATATGAGTGGATTGGCCTACATTTCTGTCACAATTTTTTACTTTGTTTTCTTAGAACTACCACTATTCGTTTTTTTTTTTCTTTTTTTTTTAGAATATACCATCAATAATTTCCCAACAGCATTGCTCCTTCAAAATTATGCCATTCCTTTGGCACTGATTGTTTCTTCCAGTGCTCCTCAATGATGTTGGAATATAAGTATATAACAATTATAATTCAATTCAGCGATTTCATCAAACACTTGATATGTATTTTATCAACAAAACCAATTACTTTCGTCAGATTCAATTTAGCATCAAAAACTCTTGTTGTTTCTGATTTTAACAGTATCCATTGTCGTTCTTTGTTTCAGGTTTAAAATTTAAAAACAAATTTCTTTCCTCCCTAAACGACCTTATAAAGGCAATAGGTCGTTTTATAGATACGACTAATAGATCAAAATTAAAGCGGAAAAGGGACACTATTCCACTACAACTAGTAAAAAAAAGGAGAAAAGGAAGGCCCAACGAGGCCCAATAAACTCTATCCTAGGCCCAGAGGAACCGAATGGAACTGCTAATATAAATGAAAAAGCTTAAAACGTTGTCGCTGCACCTGCTACAGAATTCCTTGTAATTTGTATTCGCTTCTTGTTATTAATTACAAGCGCAAAGGGTTCGTTTTTGGTTTATAAGGAAAAGAACTCCCCCGCCTGGAAGAAAAAGTTAACAAGAAGTGAATCTGACCCAGTAGCCAAAACCAAGTAACCTTTCATCTCTTTTTATTTCAATTCTCTTTTTTTGATTTCTTTGACCATCTAAACGTAGAGCGCCTGAAGGTCTAGGTTGTAGGCATGCACATGAGGTGCTTGAAGAAATGGCTGACTTGAGTTTTCCAATACAGTAAACAAAGGAGTTCGGAAAAAAAAACTAGGGAAAATTTGCTACTTACTTTCATCTGTGAGCTTCTTTTGATTCTTGAACTAACCAATCAATCCCTTCTATAATTGTGTTTGGTATCTGCAGAAGTAGTGAGGATTTGAGCATGGGAAAAGCTTCCAGAGATAAGAGGGTAAGTTAAGATTATATAAAAACTATTTTTTTTTTCGGTTTGTTATGAGAATGAGATAGTTGGTCTGCAGGATATCTACTATAGGAAAGCAAAAGAAGAAGGTTGGCGTGCTCGAAGTGCCTTTAAGCTTCTTCAGATAGACGAGGAATTCAATATATTTGAAGGTTCATTCTCTCTCTCTCTCTCACTCTCTCTCTCTCTCTCGCACTCTCTCTCTCTCTCTCTCACTCTCTCTCTCTCTCTCTCTCTAAGTTGGTTCCTCATCGACTAAGTTAGGTCACAATGCAATAGAATATGTTATTCAGGTAGTGAATTTTGTTCACCGTCTGTTGTTTGATCACCATTTGATTTGCAGGGGTGAAGCGTGTGGTAGACTTATGTGCTGCTCCTGGTAGCTGGAGTCAGGTAAATTTGATTTAAATGATATTCTTCCATTGAATAATTTAGGATATGCTTATTTCAAAACCTTGTGGTGATTCTGTTTGGGGTATTTATGCATAATGCATCTTGCTTTGTTTTTTACACTTCTCATTTGCAGGTTTTGAGCCGTAAATTATATCTGCCAGCAAAACTTTCACAAGACTCAAGGTCAATTTTTGATTTGTTATTTTTGAAATATATGTTTATATCAAAATTAGTTAGCAGAATGGGCTATGATTCTTTCCTATTCTGTATATTTCCTGTATACTTTCCCTTAAATTAGGAATATATACACAGCTGTATATTTGACCTATTTACCATATATAAAAGTCCTTGTATCTTGTATATATATCATTGAAATACATGAAAGTATTCATTCCACATATTTACAACTAAATTGATAGAAGTCCACTCACCAAGCTTATAATTAACTCTTCACTATTGCCTTGCCTGTTGAAAATTTAAAAGAGATTATGGAAATGCACATTATGAGATTTATCATAGCTGAATCTGGTTACTTGTTTTACATTGAAGCTGTAGCTTGTCTTAGTTTTCAAACTATCACTTTCTCATGTGACAGTTAGATTAATCTCAGCCTTGCAAATTTGGCATGCATGACAAAGGCTTGCCAGTAGATGATCTCTGTTTATAAACAGACTTTATACTTGCCTGTTAAACTATATGTGGTGAGAGCTGTCTCCTGTATAAAAGAGGAGACATACTTTTTCTCATTTGAGAATCTGTGGCCATTTGATCCTTGTGTGCAATTCCACATGGAGTAGGGTCTGCTGATATGAGTTTTACATTGTTTTAAGGTAAAATATTTAAATAAATTATTGAAAAATGGTTAAATAGCTTGAGGCTCAACTATAATATTGAATTTCATTCAAGCTTGGTAACTCATATTCAAACCAAGCTTCAAATCAAGCTTGATTAAAATAAGCCTTACCAAACCTAAATACCTTAACACTCTGCTCAGACTAGCTCAGATTGTTTGATACTCTGCATACACAAGTCCTTGTGCTTTATTGTTTGATATAAATATTGAAAAATGAAAGAGAACATGAATTTTTTTCTTCATTCCTGTGATGGTAACTTTCTACTTTCGGATTTGCAGAGATAATGACCTTCCTCTCATTGTGGCTATTGACTTGCAACCCATGGCTCCAATTGAAGGTGTTATCCAAGTACAAGGTGACATCACAAATGCCCGAACAGCTGAAGTGGTGAGAAGCTGAGGATAGTTATTAACCTCAATCTTCACATGCATTTCTCACCTTAAGCAGAACGTTTGCATTCTTTGTTTCTTTAAACTTAAATGGCCTATATCTCAGTTGGATTAGAATATCATTCTTTGGCATACATTATTACTTTCAGTATCCACAAGAGAGATCATTATTTTATAATTGTGCCTTGAAGGTCGTTTAATGAATCATTGGGTAATGTTATGGCATTCATATGGGCAGGAACCAAGTGAAAGTCTATTATATTAGGATTGGGGAGACCTAAATCCTTGGGAGATTTTTTTTTTTCATGGGTCTTGTGAGAAAACACACTTTTAGGCTTGATACCACGTCTCAACTCAAAATCTTAAGCAATGGGTTTATGGATACTTCCAATCTATATGTCCTTTAGTCAACTACTATTTTTTCTATGTGGGATTCCCATCACACTTGATATCCCATCATATTATTGATATGTAGACTTCTAAATGTTCCTTTGTTGGATGAGTAGCATGTTTTGAACTGAATGCTTTAAGAGCTCTAGGATCTGTTGAATACTCTCCCACTACTATCTATCATGTCGTTCCTTTCGATGTGAGCATGCTTATACTTTAATGTGGCAAATCTTGTCAATTCACTTCATTATTGTTGCGTAATAGATAGTTCTATACTGCTCATTATTGTCTCTTTTACAGGTCATTCGACATTTTGATGGCTGTAAGGCTGACCTGGTTGTATGTGATGGTGCACCTGATGGTAAAATAACATTTATGGTCCCAACTTTATATTAAATGGTTTATCACCTTATTGTTGGTTAATATACAGTGTAGTATTTATACGTTCTAAGCTTGCTTTTTTATTCTGTTCCGTTTTGCAGTCACTGGTCTTCATGACATGGATGAGTTTGTACAGTCCCAACTGATACTAGCGGTGAGAGTTCAGATTCCTTACTTTAAGAGACTCAATCATGCATGCTTAACAATGGTGCCTTCCTTGTGTGAAGGAATATAAATACCTGTTATGCATGCGAAAATATCTGCACCACATTACTTATTGCCTCACTGAGATTTTTTTAATGCCAAAATATTGAACATTGGCAATGACGATCTTTATAATTTTTTTATAATAATGAGGTTAATGTTACTTTTGTGAGTCTACCCTATTTCTTTATTTAGTCATCAATTGCATGTATATGTTAATCTTATTTAATCTTAAGAATCATGGGCTTTTCTCACATTATTGCAAATCTTACTAGGATCTACATATGATCTATTATTGTTAATTCCAAAACTTTTTAGCACTGTGGCTGTTGCCTATTGCACCGGTCTGCAGCTTTAGCTCAATTAGTTTAGATTAGGGTTTTGTTAACTGATGGCCTAATTTTGAAGGTAGCTAGCACTGAAATTTATTTTCTTTTGCACTGACTTTGCAAGTTGTTGATTTGATTCATCCAGGAACTGTTCCAAACAGAACAAAAGTGTTAAGTCAATGATTTGGCTCTCATAGTGTCTTAATTTTGTTAGTGCTTCACATGGTGCAATCAAGAGATGATGTTTCATTACATTATCTCTGGAAGTCCACTCAACCAAACTGATTAGCAGGCATGCAATTAATTGTCTTCAACTAAAAAATCTGGAAGAAAATAATAAGAAGTTTTCTTTTTATGAAGATTTTTGCAACAGTTTCTAAGTGCTCCACACTATATTTTTTTTTCCCATTTCTCTTTTGTGCATATTTGTTGCATTTGCTCGTAAATTGCAGTGAGCAAACCATGTCTTTTGTTTCCTGGTTTCCTTATATTTCTCTCCAATGTTGTTTGTGATTCTTGTTTAGGTTTTCCTTGGACTGATAGTAGCTATGCTGAATCATACTGTTTGTAGGGTTTGACAATTGTCACACATGTACTTCGGAAAGGTGGGAAATTTATCGCGAAGATTTTTCGCGGAAAAGATACAAGTCTTCTATACTGCCAGGTACATAAAATGCTTGTTAGAATCCCCAATTTATAATTTAGTTCATGAGTTATGGTGAACTTGTTTGCTACTTCAATCATTGCCCAACATTCTAGGGCAAAGCTTGTTTTCTGTAACTCTATGTTCTGTGTTCAGAAATTTTTAAACAATGTGAGCTAATGTTTCAGTAACTTATGTAAGCTTGATTGATAGAGTTATGTTGGAAGAAAAACAGGGATAATAGACTTGTTGACCCCAAGTCAGGGAACAGTTTTTTATTATTATTTATTTTTATTTTTATTTTTATTTTTTTGTGAATGGCATGAAAGCTCTTCGATTTTTGGTTTATTGATTCCAGACTTCAAAGTATTATACTTGCGTGATGTTTAGTTGTTGATTGCAAATTAGTAACTGAATGATCAATTGCCTCTATTTTTATGGACATATATAGAAATGCTCACAGATGTATACCCCATCCCCTGAGGCAATCTTTTTTCATTTGGTTCATTAATGTGTCTGAAGGCCAGGATAAAATGAAATGTTCTTATTGTTAGCTCAAATGGATTGTTTATGTCTTTTGTTTCTCTGTTGCAGCTCAAGTTATTTTTCCCTATTGTGACTTTTGCAAAACCAAAAAGTAGCCGTAATTCCAGCATAGGTATTCTTTTTTCTTCTTCTCTCTTTTTCTTGGCAACTCACCTACTTAATTCTCTGTACCCTTGAATTGAAATGGCTTCAGTTGACTAAATTGAAGCACTTATCTGGGAACATATGGCCAAACTCAGTAACTCTGTATTACTTTACATTAATGAGTTACTTGCAATGCATAAGAAAGCTATTTCAAGAGAATGAGTTGCCACTGAAATATATTATGGAATGTAATTCAATGAGTTTCTAATAAACTAGAAAATTTCCAGTTTGCATGATTTTTTGTTGCTTCACATCATGCATCCTTTTGCGTGTGATCTTTCTGTGGGACCCAAAAGGGGTTAAAGCAAAATGTGCTAAACATGATTTTATGGGCATTAGAATAGAAACCACCATCCCTGCCCACCGAGGGGTGGAATTTGATCAATCAAGGCAACAAGACCGATGACTGTGGGCATGAAACCAGTAGATTAGCTTACATGTAATAGACAAGACAGAATGAAATGCCTAAAGCTAATACTATGTTGTCCTACTGCAGAGGCATTTGCAGTTTGTGAGAATTATTCCGCTCCTGAGGGATTTAATCCAAAAGACTTGCATCGCCTACTAGAAAAGGTGGGAAGCCCCTCAGGCATGGAAGATCTAGGTAATGTTACAATTTCATTATATGAATATAATTATTATCTTATATATATATGGGCATTTATATTCCATATGTACTGTTGTTTATGCTCAGAATAAAATTCTATTTTTGAATAATAATATTCTTGCAAGTTATCAAAAGAGATATCATTGCTTCTCCTCCTCGTTAGTGTAACTGATTTTTTACTTTTTGCAATTCATAATCAATCACATCCAGTAAAGAATACCCTTGGGGGCATGTTTCTCATTTTTTTTTTGTCCCCTCTATGGGATAACTGATAGCGGTGATAGCTAAGTTGGCAGATTATTTTCTCATTTTATTTTATTTTAAATCGTTTTTATCTTAAACAATAAATGATTGAATAACTTAACTTTTCTGGCACTTTCTTAGAGTCAATTATACTCACTGGGAATAGTGGAGTTGGCAAAGAGTGATTAAGAAATCATGCATCAAGGAGTTAATAGAATGTTGAATTGGCTGTCCATAAACAGTCTTAGCTGCCCCTACTCTGCAGTTTGTCTTATTATAGCCGGATGCTTTCCGGTTATTCGAGGGAATGCCATCTATTTGACTAAAATTCAAAAGAGTACCTTTTCATTATTTGGAAAGACAAAAGCACTTCTTCAAAATCTCCTGGAAAAATGAAATCATTTATCAGAACCTTTTTATTACTCTTTTATTTGGTCTTAATGTCTAATAGTCTGCAATCAAGCAAGACACACATTACACAATTGTAGTTAAATTACTAGTTGTTGATCTTCTTGATTCCTGTTCCCAGTATGTCATGTTTTCCATTGCTTGATTGTTAATTATTTATTGTAATTGCATTTGTGGCATTACAGATTGCAGCAGTGGATGGTTGGAAGGACCGAATAAGGTGTATATCCCATTTCTAGCATGTGGGGACCTCAGTGGGTATGACTCTGACAGATCATATCCACTACCGAAAGTTGCCGAGGGCACTTATCAGAGCTTGGATCCTGTACAACCCCCAATTGCCCCTCCATATAAGAGAGCTCTTGAAATGAAGAAAGCTTCTAATCATGGGCTCGAAAAACTCTCCTTGGATTCTTGATCTTGCCTTTAAATATATGTTTTTCTTACTACATGAACCAGACGAATGTGGAAGGGTTAGTTTTGTTGTACTTACATTTTACTGGCACGCATACAATGATTATCATGTCCTGAGAACTATTTATCATGATGATCTATTATTTAATGTATGATGATCTATTATTTAATGTATCTAAATTGTTGGCTGGTCTCTGTACTTACGTCTCTCTTTCATCTTTGACAACTATTTTTAAGTTACAATGTTAGATGGTATGAATTATTACATTGTAGAGTTTTTGCCATTACTACTATTTAGGGTGTTACTGTAAGTCTCGTGACTCGTGTGTGCGTCTATTGTAATCGAGTAATTACGGGAAAGTTGGGTCATGTCATTGGAGTCGAAACAATGATTTAATAAAGTTGAATAATACTAAGTGCAGTTTCAAAAGAAGGAAAAAAAAGAAAGAAAAAAGTGAATACCAATTGGGATATTCACTGAGCTTTTGCTATTATGGCTCTGATAATGACCCAACCTTTTGGTTGTTGGATGGGCTCAACCTTCTAGGGTTGTATCCCTTAGTTATAAGGTGTTCAGTTATCAGACAGAAATTTACGTCATATGTTACTCAGAAGATTTTGATGCTAGCTAGACTGGGTGAAAATTAGACTTTTAAACTTAATTTGCTCTAACCAAGTTTCAATATGTACATGAAGAGATTTTGCTATTTTGTTGTGCTTTGCATATTCCTAGATCTTCGAGAAACAAAGAAACTTATGATGATCAAAATGAATCATAAACATCCTTTTTAATTCTCTTTCATTTACATCAATTAATTTTTCTTTCCATAATTTTGAAATTTCTAGCAATTAGAATTTGCAGAAACTGAATTCAACCTCTGCAAAGAAGAAGAAGAAGAATTCAAAAACTCAATACAATCTTCTATAGCTTCAGCTCTCTGGGAATCTATTGCATCTGCTAGTGATCTTGATCTTGCTAAACTGGCTGATGAAGAAACCTTATTACGCGATGGCTTCCTTCTCATCGACACCAAACGAAGAACTCTAGCTACTTTAGCACTGAGCCGCCTGAGTAATCTTGCAGGTGAAAATTTCGAACTTCTTGGCAGCCTAAAGCTGAAAATTCCGGCAACCCTTTTCCTATTTGCAGCCACTCTTATTCCACCTCCATGTTTAAGAAAGATTGGCTTTTCATGAACATCAGGACTGAAACTCACTCGCTTACTTGCCTTACATGACATTTTATACCAGAACAATATATAAGCTTCAACGGAAGGGAAAAAAAAAAAAAGTAAAGTGTCTTTCTAGAGAGAGAGAGAGAGAGAGAGAGAGAGATGAGAGATTTGGGAACAAGGAAGAAGAGGCAGCTGCTATGGAGTATTTATTGGTAAATTATTTATGACAGAGAAGGGAAGGGAATTTTTCTTTTTTTTTTAAAAAAAAAAACAATACTAGTAAAGAGACTCTGAATATAAAGGTAAAAAAAATAAAAATAAAATGGTAGTCCTTGAAATGAGGAATATGCAGTATTAGTGAAGAAAATTTATGCCTGTTCAAAGGAGTTGACTGACTGTTGGCTGGCTGGCTAGCTAGCTAGCTATATAAAGATCTAATGGACATACGTGCATGAGGCATGCACGTGGCATATTTGACTACTGTGTGTATGTGTGATGAACTAATGTCTATCTCACTATTATATGTTGAAACTGTTCAATACCCAGTACCAATTAAGATTTGAATGATCACTCTATTAATTTATAACTTTATATAGACATTATAGCAAGGGTTGAGACGGGGCTTTAAAAAGTTGGTCTATCCAAGTATACATTCACCCTTCTTTTTTTTTTTTAGGCAATGTTAGTATGAATTATAAGAAGATATACTCTCGTTAATTTCATTTACCTATAACTACATTTCTATCCAAATATTCTTTTAATAAAAAGAAAATTAGACTAATAATAATAATGAACGAGATGGAGCCAATAGTTAAAATAAAGAAAAATATATTAAGAAATTAAATTTAAAATAAAAAATTTGTCACGTTGACAATATGATATATAAATTTAAGTGTATAGATGTGTTTATACATAAGTATAGAATGGATTTTTCATAGAAGAGAATAAATAAATTGAGTAAAAGAAAATTCGAAAAGAAAAAGGAAAATAAGAAGAAGAAGAGGGAACAAAGACAGACAAAAAGAAAATGATACTCTTCTCATCAGCGTTTCTTTTGAGGTGGTCTGAGATGGGGCCTACCCTTTTCTTCTTTTGTTGTTATTGGGCAAATCTTGATTGATTTACTAACTAAGATCAACAATTCTGGTTATCATGACGGTCCATTTTAGAGGGAATCTATTTGAATATGGAACTGTGGGGTTATCCAAATTTATATCAGGAAACCCAAATACCCAATTCTTTTTTTTTTTTCTAATTTTCCGTTTCTTTTTGTCACTTTTGCAGAAGAAAATTACTGTAGAAAAATCTGTATACTGATCAGTGTTTTTTCCTTTTTTTGACTGGGAAGCTAAAAGGCCCCAATTTTACGTTTCCTTTCTCTCTCTTTAGAATTGAAATCTTGGTCAAGTAAGAGGGTCATGCATATGGCATATCTTTAAATATTAAAAAAAAAAAAATTAAAAAGAAGCTGGGAAGCACATGGTTTTGGTAATTTTATTTTAGCTTTAGCATCTACTTTGATTGAGTTGAATTTAATCGAGTTTCAATCTCATTCACATTGATTCAAATCCTACTGTCATTAAAAATTTACAATCTTAATTGCCTTGTTAGGCCCAACATTCCACAATTGGGTTGACTACGGCTAAAAACAGGCTGAAAGGAATCACAATTGGGCTTCTTCTTTACCCATTGTTAATCTTGTGGAAGAGGCCTCAACTCCAGCCCATAAATTCTGTGCTGCACCAAGAAGTTTCTCCTTTCCTTTCTGTTTTATATAAATAGAAATTTATTATCTATTATATCAAACAATTTAAGCAAGGTAAATGAAAAATAAATTTAAGAGTCAAATTTGCAATTTCTATTTTGATTTTATTATTGGTCCAAATCTTATTGAGATCCACAACAGTTCGACAAATATGAGAGCAAACATTAAATTCTACCAAGAAGCACACAACAACTTTTTTCTTTTGAACATTCTAAAAAAATTTCATTCCCTAAATTTCAATCTATTTATAATTGTAATATTTTTATATTTATTATTTGTGAGCTATTATATATAAATTTGATTTGATAATCCTTTGAAGCAAAAGGAAATATACGTAACGTACGATGGTAACATAAAGTCGAAGTCATTGTGCCAACGAATCTTCAATCTTTCATTACTTAACTAAATCAAACACGCCTTAGAAATAATAATAATCAATATTAATGTTTAATAATCATGACCCACAAAATTAATTTGCTGATTAACATTGGATGTATGAATTTTCATTATTATATCTAGATCAATATCATCGATTCAACCAGTTTAATTATAAGTTAGATTAAAAATTATTTAGTTTTGATGATCTGAATATTAAATTTTTATCATTCTCTTCTTTTAAAAAAATTATACTTAATCTCTAATTTCCTTCATAATATTATATTATATTTATATAAATAAAAATTAATTATTTATTATTAATTTAATTATATTAATTTTAATTATCGATTTATTAAATCTATTAATTTATGATTGAATTTAAAAATTATTATTAATGAGTGGTCCACATAATTAAATATTAAAAATGAAATAGAATATCCAATGGCATATATGATGATACTCATCAGATATTTATAGAAAGAAAGAATCCCCTTTTCATTTTGTATTTTTTTTTTTTCCTTATAAACAAAAAAGAAAAAAAAAACATTTAAATCTCCATAAAAGGACAGCTCGGAGATCAAATTAATTAATTTGAAATAAAATTCTATCATAACATATATATTGCATCATTAAAAAAGGTTAAACATATTATATTTGGTCTATAAAGCTTAGGAAATCAAGGTTTAGAGCTTTTCTCGAATTAAATCATGATTTATTAAAAATAATTAAATTTTTTTAGAAAATAAAATACAAACAAATACTAAATTGAACATCCTTACGAGGAAACATGCATGCAACTACCAGTTTATTTATTTTTCCTAAATAAATAAATAATATAACGTAATAAATTTAAACTAATCCAAAAACAAAAAAAAATCTAAAAAACTTGTAAATATCTGGGAATAGGCAACTATCATGAAAACGCCAATGGGATAATATAAAATTCAAAGGAGAAAGGAGTAGGACCATCCATGGCAGTGACCAGTTAGTAACCGATTAATCTGACATAGGACAAGAGCATGTGATCGATTCCCATTTATTACTCATCTTATTTTTCACATGTTGTTTCTATGATTCAATGTTCTGATGTTCATATTTCTCATCTCATAAACTCATCGAACCAACCACGATAAATTTGTAAGAACATAATAGTTGCAGTTATTTTAATTTTCTTTAATTTAATTTATTTTTATGATGATTTTTTTATACTAATTTTTGTTCCTTTCATGCAATTAATTGGTTTTTATTTAATAAAAATATTTTTTTTAGACTATTTAAAATCTTAGATTTTTTGGATTAATTTATTGCTTAGCGTCAAACAACTGAGTTTTTTTAAAAAAATGAAGATTGATTGTGGCTTCTACCAAACAAAACGTGTCTTTTATGGAGTTATTAATTATAATATTTTATTAATATGATTAGAAAATATTATAAAAAGTTTAAATTATTTCAAATCAATGCCAAAAAAAAATTAATATTATATCTAATATGATATGAATATATTTCGTAAATTAAAAAATTTCAATGCAATTTCTTATTTTATTATTTTTTTAATATATGTTTTTATATTTTTATTTTAATATCAAAATATATTTTTTAAATAAAAATAATATTTTTAAAATTCAAAAAATAAAATAAAATAATTAAATTCATTGTGTTAGTTAAGTAAATGTGATAGGCACTTATACAATAATAAAAGATAAATTTGATTTTTTTTTATTCAAAGAAAATGATATGGCTACGATGATAAATATAAATTCACAATTATTTTTTGAATAATAATAAAAAGAAGTGAATGCTTTATCATGATATAATATTTTTTTATCATAATTTTTTTTTTCAGACATATTGTTGCTATTTATGTGAATAATGCACTCTTGAAAAATGATTGCGATAACAAATAATGTCACGCCAATTATAAAAATAAAGTTTTAATGGAAAAATTTAGAACAAAGAGCATTTTCCTTTAAAAATTTTATTGTAATTTAATGTTATAAAAATTAGATTGAAATTATTGTTTTAATTATTTTTAAATTTTTCAAGATATATATAAAAATAATTTTTAATTAATATTATTGTTAATGGCAATAAGACTAATAAAAAAATAACCGCAGTTAGCAAATGAGTTTAATTGAATCATTTTGAATTTAATTATATCATAAAAAAAAGGGCTTAATAAAACCAATGATTAACCATCCCAATATTTTGGAAACAATTTTAATAAGTGCAACAAAACCAGTCAAACACTATCCACAAATCCAAAAAAAAACACTATCCACAACTGCAATTGACGACACTTTATCTATTTATATATATATATTAAATATTTTTTTTTTTTTTTATAAATTTCACTTAATTATATAGTTATTATAAAAGACGCAATGTTAGTAATAAGTAATATAAAAAAGTGAATTTTTTTTTTTTATAAAATATCATATTTATTTTAAATAAATTACACACTTAATTATAAAAAAAATTTGAATTTAAAATTTCTCTTAAAAATATTTACTCCTTATTATCTAATTTATTGTTATTTTATCTAAACGTAATCAATTTTACCTTATTTAAAGTCTAATCAACAAGGCTCTTCATTTTTGTCCATTTTCACTTTCTGAGTATATATATATAACTTAAAAGTCACGTCTATTTAGAATATAAATGCAAGTTTTAATTTGATGTTAGGGTCCACAACAACTCCATTTATCTAAAACTCTAACCTGGTAATAAAGTTTGATGGTTGCGAATAGCAGCAAATATTATTATTATTTTTTTATTAAAATAAGCTGCCAAATGAGCTTAAAAGTATTATGAATTATATAGGGGCACTCTTAATTATATTTCACATCTCAACATATTAGACTATTAGTTAAAAAAAAAAAAAGTACTATTATTTTTTTTTTTAGAGTTATGATGACTTGTGGATAATCAAACTTAATATTTTCAAACACTTTTAAAACTTAACGCCTATGTTTGATTTGAAAGAAGAGTGAAAGGATGGAGAAAGAATGGTAGAAAATTAATTTTTTCTTATTTGTTTAAAAGAAAGGAAGACACTCAATCCTTCTTTTTTCATGGGCTCACAATCTTATATTCTCCCATATTGGAAGGAAGATGATGGAAGAAAATAGAATTTTCTTAAATAATTATAAATTTATCTTTAAATTTTACTCAAAAATTTAAATATCATGTTAGGCCTTTTAGTCAATAAAAAAATTTTTTTGCTATACTCCTTTCTTTTATTCTTAATTTCTATCCCTCCAACCAAACATGGTGCGAGGGAAGACTAGTAAAATTAGTACTAAAACATATTTCTAAATTTTGGAAAGAATTTTACTTATACATATGTAGAGTTAACTATAAAAGGTACCCTTTGAGATATTTTTTATAGAATGAAGATTTAGTTTAATGTACCTACCTCATTTTAAAAACAAGTAATTAATCCTTATGCTGTCACCATTAACAACTATAAGATTTTAAAATATGATAATTAAGAAATTAAAATATTTTAAGACGAAATTAAAATGATAAATATTAAAATCTGGTAATTAATAAATTTATAAATTTTAATTAAGAATCAAACTATTAATCTAAAAAATTAATTTTATTCGTAAATATATTTATTCCTTACTTATTGATTAAAACTTTACTATTACATTGAAAAAATAATTAAATTATAAAAAGTATATATGAGTTTAAGATTATAGTTTAAATCTATTCTAAAATATAATATTATTCTTTCGGAACCTAATTTCCTCTTATTTATCTTTTAAATTTATTATAAAAAAAATTAATAGCTAGATTATAAAGGAAATAATTTTATCATTTATTAATTTTCTATCATCAATATTAATGATATATATTTTTTATTACATAGAGAAATGAACTCAATATGATGTGTAAAATATAACTGATAATACCTTATTGCTTAATCTATGAAAAATTATTAAAATATATATCGTCTTCAAGGGAATACACAGAGAGCTAATAGCATAGATTGGGATAAAAGAAAATCTTAGGATCACTCCCGCAAATGTGAAAAATATTTGATTAATTGTTGGAATTATGCAAATTTGAGTTGGCATAGTAAGGCAATAAATCTTTTTGGACGTTGTCACGTGAGATTCTATCAAATTTCAAGAAGATTAAAAAAAAAAAAAAAAAATTCACCTTACAGTACATTTAAAAAAAATGTGTATTTAATATAATAGTAAATATATATTTGGTGCAGGTAATGAATTCAAATTTTAATAACCTTTTTATGCTATTAAAAAATAATTTTTCAATTTTTTAATTTTTAAAATTAATAATATCATATAAATATTTTTTTAATTAATAAAAATATGCATTCAAAATCTAATTACTAAAAATATTTATATAATGTTATTTACAAAAAATTAATGAAAAAAAATTATTCAGACATTATTTAAATAGTATTTGATTAATTTTTAATATTTTTTAATAAAATAACTTTTAATTAAGAGGTTTTAATTGTTTGATAAAAATACTGTAATTTTTTAATAATTTTTAATAAATTAAACTTATAACTTAAATGATTTGAGCCTCTTAACTGATTTTAATGAATTAAATTTATAGTAAAAGTGAATGATTAAGGGTGATTTAACACTAAATTATTTACACCACTTGACCATTAAGAAAGAAAGATAAGGGCTGGCTAATAAATAGGTCGTAAGAAGCCATAGAAAAAACAGAGAAAGAAGAGAGACACCACAGCCAGAGCCAGAGCCTAATGGGAAAAAGGCATATACTCACATGGCTGCCCATTGATACCCTGTTACAGAGACAGTGAGACCCGCCTTTTTGAGAATATCCATTATTGTTGTACCTTTCAAGATTCCTTTATTAGAATTTCTTCCTTTTTTTTTTTAATAACACGAATACTAATCAATCAACCAAAGCTTACTTATGCCCATCACCTACTATATTATTACTTAGTAATCCACAATCATGACACCCTCTTATTCTCTCTCTATAAATCCCTCTCTCTCTCCACCCTTTTTCTCCAATATCCCTTGTTCCTCTCCTTCTTCTTCTTGTAGCTCATACTGTTCTTTTTCTTCTTATTCTGTATCTTCTTGCTATTTGTGCCCGCTAACAGTTTCTCTTAGAGCTTCGAGTTTTTCTTCTTTCAAGACACGACCCATTACAATTTCTTGCAAACGGGAATCTGGGTGGCTAAAAAGATATCCTATAGTTAAAGCTAAAGGTAGTAGTGATATGACTATTTCGGAGGTTAGAGAAGAAGATGAGGAGGAGAATCCTCCTCCTTTGCTTGATTCTGAGACCAATTCGAGGCCTCGACGTATTGCTCTCTTTGTTGAGCCTTCTCCATTTGCGTGAGTCTTCTTATTTTTTTTTTCTCCTTTTAGAAATTTTGATACCCTTGTTTATATTTGATCTTTTCAGTAAAGATATTGGAGTGATCTGTTTAATTATATCTTTAATTCTTTTGGTGATTTTTTTTTTTAATTCTTTGTGGGTTTTGACCTACCATTTACTTCAATTTTTCTACTGCTGCCTTGTGTTTGATTAGTTGAAACTGTTTTGATTGTTTTATGGTTCTCCCTTGTGATTTTGGTTCCGTTTGGTATGCCCAAATGCAATGGAATGTATTTATATCAAATTCATTAATAATATTATTACATTGCATTACTTTACGGCCTACCAAAATGTACATGTTTTTGTTGGGAATGTGCTCTACATTTAGTTGGCTTCTGCGATAAAAAAGGAGTGTTTTATTTATTTTTATGTTGTGTGTAATTAAGTGATTCATAATTAGTTATGGTTTATGTGAAATTCATCTTTTCTTGAAAGTGCTTGACTGATGTGTTTGGCCATACAATGCATTTCATCAGTTGTTTTCTCTCTTTGAATTGATGGTTATTCTACTGTTTGATACCAATTCATTCCTCTGGAATTACTTTCCAGTACAAAGTTTGGGTCTTTAGTATTGTGCCGTTCTGTTATGTTCTTTGTGGTTCTTTGTCCGTTTAGGAGGTTTAAAATTTGAACTATTTGTTGATGATGAGGTAGCTGTTCTGTTTGTAATATGAATTTGATTAGTGTTCGCTAACAATGCTTAAGCATCAATCTTGACCATCTAATTGTAGTAGTTCTAAAATTCATCAAGTACTAAATTTTCTCATTTTTTAAGCTATTTGCCCCCATTATTGCAGATGATTTCTCCATGCTTGTTTGTGTTCTTTCCCTCTCTTTCAGGAAATCCAAACAGCATTGCTCTTTTCAAAGTAAAATACTGCAACTATCACTACTGCTAAAGCTTTAATTTGGAGTGAGGAGAAATACACCCCCTGAGAAATGTTCTGATTGTTGGACTGTGGAAGTTGTGCAATTAAGTTTTTCAAATTGAAATTAGTCTTTGCAACCTTTTTTGGTGTTAGGAAAAATGTAAATTCATACTACAGTAAATTTATCTTATATTTGGTTTGTGATACCTAACCATTTCTAGTTGCTTCAGCAATAGAAAAAGAAGAGACACATGCATCAATGTCTTGGCTAAAAGGGATGAATCATAGGATTGGTATAAACTGTCTTACTACATAGCCACAGTTATTTGTTAATGTTTCATGTTATTTGTATTTTAGATTCTCAATATTTTTTTCTGTCAATGGAAGTAAAGAAGTGGGCAGTCATTAAATGCTATTTGTTTCTTTTGTTTTGCAGATATGTGTCTGGATATAAAAATCGGTTCCAGAATTTTATCAGATATTTACGTGAAATGGGTGATGAGGTAATTTTATAATGCTTCGACCAGGAATGTGCATGACTAGTTTTAATATTTTGCATTCTGGACATATCCCATCTATGCTGGAAGTTGATATTGCTTCTCAATTATGCTGGAAGTTGATATTGCTTCTCAATCATGAGCATATTGGTGGGGCGGATTGCTTGTTGTCCATTTTGTGGTGCAAATTCTATCTCCCAAGTACGTCCATTATTTGGCTTATTGGGAGGCCCTATGTCACAAAACAAAGGGTAGTCCTTCCCTATCCAAAGAAACCTCCTTGCCCAAATCCAGTAGAATTTGAACTTCACATCTCCTAGTTGGAATTCCATGTCGTAACCATTGCAGCATTCCCTTGCGGTATTTTATTTTATTCTGGTTGCTATAAACATATTGGCCGAGCACAGCTTTTAATTAGCTTCAGTTCATCTTTCTATTTGCTATGTCCAGTCTAACTATCAACCAACTTGCTTGTTTAAAGCATCATGTTTCTGTTTTAAACAAACATTTTGCTTTCCCTAGTGAAAGTGCCATTACAGAATTAAACTAAAAATTATTTTGTTGATGCATGGTGTAGGTGATGGTTGTGACAACACATGAAGGAGTACCTCAGGAGTTTTATGGAGCAAAATTGATTGGATCACGAAGGTTGCTACAATAACCTTAGGCTGTGTTGTCTTTACCACAGAATCATTTAAATGTATTTTGTTCTATAAATGCAAATCTTAAGGATCCTTGTTATATATTGTCAAGTTGCAAGAGTGATTTGGTCTTTTGGCCCACAAGTAATGTACTACAGTGGTTGCATTGTATTAACTTGTAGAAATTGCCATCACACATTGTTCGGACCATTGGGTATTCTTGTGTTTCATATGTCATCATTCAACTGCATGATTTATCATTGAAATTTGGTTGATAATGTTGGTTTTTAAACATAGACTTCCTCTTATGGTTCTTAAATTTCCGCCCTCTTTACAGCTTTCCCTGCCCCTGGTACCAGAAGGTGCCTCTTTCTCTGGCACTTAGTCCAAGAATAATTTCAGAGGTTGCACGGTTTAAGCCTGATATAATACATGCATCATCACCAGGAATAATGGTAAGTTTCACATGGAACATTCAAAGGTATAATAAATAGAAAAATTTGTTGGCAATTGATGGCTGATAATTGCAATCTGTGTTGTAGGTTTTTGGTGCTCTCATCATTGCAAAACTATTGTGTGTCCCCATAGTGATGTCTTACCATACTCATGTACCTGTGTGAGTTTGATTCTTCTATGATCTTTTTGATATTTTTGCATATACATGCTCATGCTGCTTCATATTTATATTGCCAGATTTCTATAAGACACCAGGCGTCACTGCTGAGCATGATTCTTGTTTTTATTTGCAGATACATCCCAAGATACACTTTTAGCTGGCTGGTGAAACCCATGTGGTTGATTATAAGTATGTGAGCTTTTCATTCCTTTTTACAGTTCAGCAGTTTCTGAGTCTATAGTTAATGATTTTGTTCTCGTTACCAGAGTTTCTTCATCGAGCAGCTGATCTTACATTGGTGCCTTCAGCTGCTATAGCAAGGGATCTCCAAGCAGCTAAGGTGACCGCAGGTGAACATAAACATCTAGTTCCTAATTACTCACCACCTTTCCACAGTTTATTTGTTATCTAAAAGAAAATTCAGTATGTACAACTGTGCACCGATCTCCAGCTAGTATTGTTTTCAATAATTTTATTATGGCATTTTAGTGCCTAATGCGAAAAATACATTATGTGCTTTATTTCTAAATCTCTCTCTGTTTCAATTTTGCCTTTGGCAGTATCTTAAATTGACAGTTTTACTTTCTTTTCAGCTAATAAGATTCGCCTTTGGAATAAGGGTGTTGATTCTCAAAGCTTCCACCCCCGTTTCCGCTCTCAAGACATGAGATGGAGATTAAGGCAAGACAACACTCATTCTTTATGTCCAAGCCATCACACCTAGCCAGTTGTTTTTCTGAGATGAATTTTTGTTTTAAACAGCAATGGTGAACCTGAGAAACCATTAATAGTCCATGTTGGACGACTTGGAGTTGAGAAGAGTTTGGATTTCCTGAAAAGGTATAATATTAACTCTCTTTCTCTCTCTCTCTCTCTTTTTGCTCTTTCTGAATTTTTAGTCGCAAAATAAAATACCTTTACCATTTTCAGGCCTATCAAATTCTTGAAAAGTTCAAAAATATTACTGGACCGATAGGCTGACTTATTAAGCTTTGATGTCAGTTTATGTTGTTGATTGGTGTTAGGAGGTGAACATAAAAAACTGACCGGTTGATGAAATACAAGGATTTCAGTGTTTGATTTTTCCAGTTTTTGGTTCACTTTGGTTAATATTCTGCATACTTTTGGTGTTTACTTATCAGTTTTGTTCTTTGATGCATTTTTAACCATAAGGACTGATTTCTATTAAAATTACATAGTTGTGGTTTCTATTGATAAAATGTGAATTACAATTATTTATTATCTTATATATATATATATATATATATATATATATATATATATATATATATATATTACAGTAACAGGACTATAACATGTTGACTCAGTTTTGTTTTATAAATTATTTGGTTCGTTTTAGTTTAGTTAACTGAACAGACACATCTAATTACTGCAAAAAAATGTTGAAGAACTTTCAATGTCAGTTGCATTTCAAGATCTTAACCAATGGGATTTGCTTTTGAAACTTGTGTGGTAAATCTTGAAGTTATGATCCTTTGGAGCATCCATTTAGAATTTTGCAGTTCAGTTAATAATATGGCTAAGCCAAGTTGCTTGTAAGCTTTTCAAAACTCAAAGTCAATAAAACCTTGTTTGGTAAGACTAATGAACAAGCTCAACCTCACTTTTAAGGCTCATCTAATAAGTGACTCATTTGGGCTTATCTGCTGGCTCATTTGTAGATTGATAAACCAATTCATATATAAATTTATTAATAATTTGATTATGGCACTAGACTTTATATATCTGTGACCGTGTAATATGCATGAGAATACTTGCTTAAAACTTTTTGTTAAAAGAAAATCATATAAAAAATATATTTTTTCATTTTGTTATTATAATAATCCTCAAAAGGTTACAATTTTGTAGTACAAATTATTAAATGGTGTACACATTGCTAAGCTAATTAAATTTTTAAACAAATATTTTAATTTTTTTTTTAATAATTTTTTTTACAACTTAAGTTTATTGAGAAGGATTTAAACTTAATTTTGACTCATTTAGGCTCGTTTAACAAACAAGCCCATGTATGAGAAGTATTGCCCTCAACTTAGCTTGGGTCATTTCATAAACGAGTTAAAGCCTGAGAAAGCCAAAGCTTGACTCAACTTGGCTCATTTGCTATCATAATTGTCAATGGTGTCTCTTCTATACCATATCTTTCTTTCTTTTTTTCTGTATCATTCCCTCTCTCCTCATTTCTCTGTGATTGATAACTAATCTTTTGAAGTCATGCTTGTATTCTTTGTAATGTATGCCATGGTTGTGTTGACATTTGTACATTTAACAATTTTTTGATACTTAGCTAAAGTATTGCGGTAGTTTAAGGTATGGAATTTAATAAATTTGATTCAACAGGGTCATGGATAGGCTTCCAGAAGCAAGAATTGCCTTTATCGGAGATGGACCATATAGGTAATCAGTTTAGCTCTATTATAATAGTTGAAGAAAGATTAGTTTCTACTAATTTCAGAATTGCAATTTGGGAACTGAATTCTTGCTGATATTATTTCTCAATCTGATTGTTAAAGTAAAGAAGACCAACTTTTCTTTAATGCAAATAAAAGGATAGCAAAATACCCACTACCACTAGTCTTTATTTTCTGAAGCACACTACTTTCTTGGCAGGGAGGAACTGGAAAGGATGTTCTCTGACATGCCTGCTGTGTTTACTGGGATGTTGGGAGGAGAAGAGCTCTCTCAGGCATATGCTAGTGGGGATGTTTTTGTTATGCCTTCAGAATCTGAGACACTCGGTCTTGTTGTTTTGGAGGCCATGTCTTCGGGGATTCCAGTGGTGGCAGCTCGTGCTGGTGGAATCCCAGATATAATTCCTCTTGACCAGGATGGTAAAACTGGCTTTCTCTATAATCCTGGAGATGTTGATGACTGCTTGGGAAAATTAGAACCATTGTTAGAGAACTGTGAAGTAAGAGAAACCATCGGTAAAGCAGCACGGGAAGAAATGGAGAAGTATGATTGGAAGGCAGCAACTAAAAAAATACGTAACGAACAATACAATGCTGCAATTTGGTTCTGGCGAAAGAAGAGAGCACAGCTACTGAGACCTATTCAGTGGCTGGTAAAGTGGATTTTCCCATCTCCAGAAGTTAACTACAGATGATTGGTACATCTCTGAGGTTTGCTTTGCAAATAGTATTCCAAATAATTGGGAAAACAAACCCTGAAGGGTATTTGGGTGATTGATTGTGTTACATAAATTGTTCATTTGTTTTATATTACGGTCAGGTTTGCTTTGAAATGATTTCAATAGTTTAGTGTGATGAAATATTTCTGAAAAAGAAAAAAAAAAAAAAAAGAAAAAAAAGAAAAGCTATTTTTGCATTTTTTTACATGTATTTTTTAGATCAAATTACAATTTAGTCTATGAGTTTGAATCTAATTAATGATTTCGCCCGTCCTTTAAAAAAATCTATTAAATAGTTCTTTGCTGTATATATATAGTCTCTTAATAATGCAATAAAAAGAAGTTGCATAAAGTGTTATTTTTTAGTATATATATACACTTGTTTATCAACTCTTTTTTTTTTTTTTTTATTCTTCTAACTATTTATTTTTATCTATTTTGGATTATTAGATTAAAATCTGGGAAGGTATATAGTTGTCCTATTATTATATTATCTTTTATGCTTCATTTTGTACGATCCAAACAATGAAATTTATTTTGATCTACTTTTTGATGATGTGGGTAATTCCAGAACTGTTCGAGAGAGAAGAGAATAATGATTATGATTATGCATAAAAATGCAATAAGAGAGTGAGAGACGAGATGAGGGCACACTATTAACAATCGAGCCACTTTATCTCCTTAACAATAAACAGTTGTTTGTGATAAGTTCACTGAATGTTGAGTTTGTAAAATTGTTTTGAAAATCATTGAAAAAAATAAAATGAAAACATATATTTTTTAAAATCTTTATCTTTATTTTTTCCTTTTTTTTTTTTTTACCATCTCTTAAATCAAAGGAGAAAATAATAAATATCTTTTAAATAAAAAATATTTATATTATATCTAAAACAAATTAATATGGAAGTCATTTGATTTATAAATAATTTTATTTAAAAAATATTTTACAAATAAATTCTCATATTTAATTTTTATATATTTAAACTATGCGTTTATTTTAGATTTTTAATCTTTTTAATTTAAAATTCATTTGTGAATTCTATCATTTAATTAGAATTTAATTCAAGTATCATTACATTTGTGAAATTTTAAATAATTTTTTTTTATTATTATAAAATGAATAGAAGTATAATAGTGACAACCTATTGAATAGAATTTTTGAGTCCGCCTGTCGAAATTTGGGTCTATCAATGTGGAAATCAACTGTGTATAGGATAGTGTGGGAAGCTGAGCGATTCTATGAATGTGGAAATCAATTGTGTATGGAAAATGTGGGACGCTGAGTCTATGAATGTGAAATCAATTGTGCATTTGGTAGAGTATGGAAAATGTGAGAAGCTGAGTCTATGAATGTGGAAATCAATTGTGCGTTGGATAGAGTCTGGAAAATGTGGTTAAACAGATAAAAACTTGTGTATATTGACCCAAAGTTGGGGACTAATAATCATAACAAATGTAAAACCCTCATTATTGGTTTAGGGATTCTAGTCAAGCTAGGGGAAAATGCATTGTAGCCTTGTAGGCAAGCAGAGAAAATTCAAGTGGGAATCTATTTTCTCTTATTGTGATCATATATGTTTTTCTTTTTAAACACTAAATAATAAAAATAAATATATTTTAATAATAAATTTTATTTTACATTTGAAAATTTTAAAAAAGGTTTAAAATCATGTCAAAATTAACTCTAATTATTTAAACATAAAAAATGATTGTCCTTAGATAATTTTTATAAAGAAAATTAAAAAAAAAAACACGACGACTTGATTAATATTGCATTTTGAGTGAAAAATATATTATAAAAAATATATGTTATCATATTCTCACACTCTGACAAATAAAAAAATCAATGAATACAAAAGGTAAAAAAAATAAGGAGTTCAATTAAAATCGAATCGATTGAACAAGAATAAAACTAAAAGTCTCAATTAAATTTAAAATGATAATAAAATAATAACTAGTTCTTAAAAAAATAAAAATTATCATAATTAATGTTACATAATTTTTTTTATAACATATATTACTATATGAAAAAATTCAATCCATGCATCATGCTGACTGACCTTTAATTTTTTTAATATTTATATAGTTTTACCATTAAAAAAATTTTAATAAGAGTTAAATTATAATTAAATTAAATAAGTAATAAATATAAGATATATTATAATTATATTACATATTAAAAAATATGAGAAATAAAAATATATTTATATAAAATAAATAAATTAATAAATATTAATTAATATATATATTAAATAATAATTAAAATAAAATTTCAATATATATATATATTAGGGTATATTAAATTTAATGTGTTTAATTATTTTAAAATAAGTCAATAGTATAATTTATTGATTAATTAAATTATTTTATAATTATAAATATTAAATTTGAGAAAGATTAACAAGACTTGCTTTAAAATAGTGAAAAAAAAATTTAAAAAACTTTTGAAAGGTTTTGAATTTGAACCTTTGTGAGCTCAAAAATTTATAAAACAACGTTATTTTAATTTAAAAATAAAAAAAAATTAACTTGAAAAAATGATTATCCAACTTAGTGATTAGATTTTAATTCATTTTTTAAAATGAATAAAATAAGAAATGAATCGAACTGATCCATCAATTAATTTTTTTAATTAAATCGATCGATATAATTTAATTTTTAAAACAGTGATGCTATCATTATTTGAAAAATTATCAAGTAACACTTATTTGAGTTTTATAAAAAAGTTACTTAATTTTATAAAAAAATTTTAAAAATTTATAAAATATTAAAAAACTTGTAGAATAAATTTTTTTACAAAAAATTTTAAAAATTTATAAAATATTAAAAAACTTGTAGAATAAAATTTTTTGTGAATAAAATTTTTTACAAGTGAAATTGGGTTTAGCATTGAAAAGTCTCCGAATTTAAATTTACAACTTCATTAACAAACAAATTACAAAAAAGAAAGAAAGATTAATCATCCATACATTTGGGAAAAGTAACATAAAAGTGCATCACATATAAAGAACCTCCCATGCCATAATTCCATTCACTACGCCTTAATCATCATATAATTTAGAATATCAAAGTTTTCAATTGCCATGTACAGATGTCTTGTACAGTTACACACACTACTTGGCTAAAACAACCCCAAATAAATGGTGCTGTTTATTCGCCTAATCATCCCTTACTTGATAATAAAATCCAAAATAATAATAATAATAATAATAATAAATCACAACCGTCCAAATCATTTTCCAGTAACAATCATCCCTACAACATTTGACACCCAAGCTATGAACAGATGCAACATCAGTACCCCAACATTTCCCATTTCTTCCTCATCTCCGAAGGGTTTTTCTACGGTGTAATCACTCACTCGTTTACTGATAAATACTGCATGAACTCTTCATCCCTTTCAAGCCCAGCCATAGTCTCTGGAGCCAAAACAACCTCCAAGTCAACGCTCCCATTACCTTCTCTACCAGGAAAAGCTGAGATCTTACCGTCAAATTTATTGGCCTTACCACTCCTAATAGCCAAAGGTCGGCCCCACCCAAAATCATTATCGTACATAGGGAATCTCGGAGAGCTACCCATGGTGATTGATGCACCGTCGAAGTTTCCTAGTGGGAACAACCGCGGTTCCTTCTCCCAATCTGCGATGCCTTTCCGCACCGTATTTTTGTCATGTGCGACGACGTTTCTGTGCAGTAAGTCAGCTCCCCAGTGCAGATCCCGAGAAAGTAGTTCCCCTATCGGAGCTACGGTAGGGATACTCTGTATCGCGTTACCGAAGTAGTAAGGGTGGAGCCGCGGCTCTAGTCGGTGCCGGCAATTTACAGCCATACGAAAAGTTGTCGTTTTAGAAGGGGAAAGATTCCTTGCACGTGTAACAGAACGCCAGAGCTGCGCAGACAATGATTGAAACGAAGAAATCACTGCCGTTTTATTGTTTAAGAAACCATTATTATTATCTTTCCAACTGTCGTTATATTGTTTCCCCAAAATCTCAGCTAAAAAATTACAATTATTATTGGCTCTGCTTTTCAGCTTTAAAATCGCTTCTTTGCTAAAATGGAAAATTCTCTCTCGCAAAGGCTCGTCACCAGAAAAGGTAACCTTAGGGCCACCGGATGGAAATTTAAGAACCGCTGGAGAATTAAAAACAGTTTCACGATTAAAATCGGGAGATTTAGAAATTTTTTTAACTCCTTTGCAAATTTCAGCATAAGTATTAAAAAAATGCCAAAACGAAGTCCCATCAGTAACAGCATGATTTACACTGCAACCAATAAAAACACCATCTGCAAGCTCTGTAACTTGAACTGCAGCCAAAGGCTTAGAATGACCAGAATAACTGAGCGTTCTATCGAAAGTGAAAAATCCCTTGACACAATCAGGAACATCAAGAGGAGACAGAATGTTGTTGATAAAAAGATGTCTAGCTTTGGCTTGGATAAAATCGATTCCAGCATCGTTACAAACTATATGAACATGGCCATCCGAATCAGTGGAAAGACGGCCAGCTAAAGCAGGGAAAACACAGAGTGTGGTGGACAGAGAACGTTTTAGAAATGTAATTAGATCATCAATTGAGTAAGGTGGATAAGAAAGAAGAACACCCTTTTGAATATATTGACAAGAAAGCATAGGAAGATCAGAAACAGAGAGTTTGACAGATTTGATTGAGGATTTCTGATCTGGGTAAATTGTGCATTTGGAAATTATAGTAGTAGTAGAAGAAGAAGGCATTTTTGCTGATTTTAAATAAGTAAAAATATTATAATAATTTCTAACTTTGAAGTGTTATATGTGTGTGAGCAGAGACTGAGAAATGGTGGAGATTTATATAGGGACGGAGAAAGAGGGAGGGTTCATGAACTTGGGGATGGTAGTTTCGTGGTGGTTGTTAAAACTTAATTCTGTTTCACTGTATCTATTTGTTTATGGGTTTTTTATCAACGGAAGATGTATGGAGAGGAAGAGTCAAGTCTCCACAGCCTGCTGATTTTAGAAATATGACACGTGTAATAAATCACTAGAAAGGCTTCCCCTTCGTTGGTCTACTTGGAGTCTGCAAGAATCGACTGACATATAATTGAAAGATGTATTGAAATCTGTGTTTGAGGTCAGTGATTTTTGCGATCGTTTGTTAGTTTTATAGTAAAAAGGTCTGAGAGTTTTGGCATCAACAATCTTATTCTTCTTAAATATTTCTAATGTAGATTAAAAGAAATAGGTATTGAATTTGAGTATAAAATCAAGAAAATTAATAATTTTTGTATATTTTTTTAAGTAAATAATTTTTATAAATTTTTATAAACTTTTGAGATAAATAATTTTTATAAATTTTTATTTTATATAAATAAATAATTTTTATAAATTTTAATTAATTTGTAATAACCACTTTGATATTTGCAAAAAATTAAAATTTTTTATTTGGATTCATATTATGGTAGATTGTTACTTTCAATAAAAATATTTTTTTTAAAAAAATAATATTGTCAATGTAAGATCGAGTATGTGGCTTATATATTTTCAAATGATTAATTTAAAAAAATAAATTCATTATTTGCTGTAATTCTTTAATTTGATTTGATTTGGTTTGATTCATATTGATTATTTCTCTTGTCAACGTATAAAATATAAAAATTATCCAAAATCTTGAGAATAAGTAAAAGAGAATTTTTAAAAGATTTTTGTTAGTATTAAAACATAAAAAGTCATTCAAAATTTTTAAAAATTTATTTTTTTAAAAATCAATGACTTTTTAAATATCGGTAAACTTTTAAAAATTTTACAAAAATTTTAATTGAATACCTATTGACTTCTAAAAACTTTTTTTAGAGTATTTAAAAATTTTAATTGAATATCACCTTACTTTCAGATAATTTTTAAAAATCTTGATTAAATACACCTAAACTTTTTAAATTCATAAAAATTTTTAAAAATATAAATTGAATATACTCCCTTAAATTTGTGGTGATCATTTTTAATAAATTAAAAAAAAATTATAAAAGATAAGAATTACACCTTACTGAGAAACTATACAATACAACGTGATTTTAATTAAATATTTTATTTGAAATGGCAAATTAATTAAATAATAACATGTGGTTTAAAAGTCATTAATAAAGTAGAAGGTTTCATTAAATGTTAAAAATTTATTCTAACTATTATATTATATGTTATTATTTCATTCACTTGCCATTTCAAATAAAATATTTAATTAAAATCATAATTGTACTATAAAATTTTTCAAACTTAATCGTTAGTCTAATTATGAATCTTAATTTATGAAAAGAGATTACAAGTCAAACACACTTAGATCTTTATAAAAATTTAATTCAACTCATTTTTCCTCTTTATGATATATAAACGAAAAAAAAAGGGATAAAATTAGAATTCTATGATATGTGTATATATTTTTAAGGAAAATGGTATTATTTTTGTTTGGAAAAAATAGACATACTTCTATTTTTATATAAATTAAAAAAAATAATTAATTTAATTAAAATAAAAATTAATTACTCTGATATCCCTGTGTTTTTTCAAATTATACTAAATCATCCATATGTTTCTTAAATTATATTAAAACATTCATGCATTTTATTTTTGTTAGACAACAAGATTATTCCGTCTAATTTTCTCCCTTTTTTATTAGTCAAAACCCAAAAAATCAATTTAAATATAATTAATTACTCTTACGTTTCTATATTTTTTAAAATTATACTAAAATATCTATATGTTTTCCTATATAATCCAAATCACATTTGACACTGTTAAAATAAATTTTTAAATCACATTCAATTCTTAACTTTAATTTATTTAATTTGAATTTAATTATCAAATAAAGTTTTACATTTTTGTTGTAAATCTCAAAAAAAAAATTCTTGATTAAACTCCGTAAATTTTTTTTCTAGCAAAAAGAATCACATATCGTCCTTGAAATTCATTGGTCATAATATTAGTGTTTTTGTGATCATGATAAAAATGATTTAAGAAATTAAAACTAAATTAGATGGAAGGGGGA
Organism: Aleurites moluccanus; assembly: GCA_948193065.1. NCBI lineage: Eukaryota > Viridiplantae > Streptophyta > Magnoliopsida > Malpighiales > Euphorbiaceae > Aleurites > Aleurites moluccanus. Next base: position 63,036 of record CANXYC010403005.1, read on the forward strand.
AAAATTGAATCTTATATAATTTTGATTATAGTAAATGCAATTATGTATTAGTATAATTTTAGAAACATATTGAAAATTTAATATAATTTAGAAAAATATAAGGATGTCAGAGTAATAAATTCTAAATATTTTAATTAAATTTTGACTTTTTATGTTTTGACTAAAGGAAAGAGGGAGAAAATTTAATGGGATGATCTAATTATCTAGCGAAAGCAAAATACAATAACGTTTTAGTATAATTTTAAAAACATAAGGATCATTTAGTATAATATGAAAAAATATAAGGACATCAAAATAATTAACCTTAAAATAATAATTTTTATTTTATATTTTTCACAAATATTCTTCATTTATACTATTAAATAATTATTTTGAAAAAATTTTATTTAAAATTAAGTCTAACCACTTATAAAATTGTTAATAAATTTTAGTCAAAAAAAAAATAATCTAATAAATTAAATATTTTAACAAAATTATTATGCATCATTTTCTAGTGAAATATTCATATTCATAGCATTTATATTTTGTTTAGTTTAATAAAAATTTTTAATTATTTATTGATAAAAATATGATGAAATGAAATATTAAATAAAAATATATTAATAAATTAATTATTATTTAAAAAAAATGAATTATAATTTTAAATGGACAGAAAAAAATGAGATTATTTTTTCGAAACCGATAGAGTAGATAGAGTAAGATGAGAATAATAATGCAAAAGCAAGGAATTCATTAATTAGACCATCTTAGTTCCTCATGAATGTGATGTGACCAGCTTGACACATGCCATGTGCCAAAATCTTTGGGGATTCAGATCTACTTTTCCATCATAGATAGATTTCCATTCTTTAATTAATTGCCTTTTCTTTTGCTGATTCACAAACAAGTAGTTCTAGACTTCTAGGGGAAAGTTAAAAAAAACACACATAAAAATTCTCTGCTCAGAGTGCTAACTTTGGAAATTGGATTTTCAAAGATCTGTGAAAGTAAAATATTGCACTTATTCTGTTCTGCAGGATGTACAAGAAATGATTGTCTCATGTTCTGAAATTCTGCGTGATCTTGAAAATCTATGGAATGTCAAAAGTCATCGGCATTTGAAACGTATAAAGTTGGAGAAAATTGACTCTTTATATCATTAACTTTTTTTTTTTTTAGTGAAAATACATAATATTTTTTTGTCTTAGTAAATTATATATATATTTAATATAGATAAATGTTTTTCTTTGTAATGTACTTTAAATTAAAATGTGAAAATTCATTTATGATATCACAGGGCAGGAATATAAATTTGAGATTATGCATTAAGCATAAACTTGTTTGTAGATTTGATTTTGAGTCTCCATTTATAAAAAAAATTGCTGATAAAATGGGTCAAGTTAATAAAAATTTGATATTTTCTATGGACAAATATTCACAAGTATAATATAGTAATATAATTATTTTTAAAATAATTAATTCATAATACACGTAATAAATATATATCATATTCATACCCATCATATCATATAAGTATTCTAAGTACACTCTTATTTTACATATAATTATTATTAAAAAAATAGTTATTTAAACTCAATGATAATTTTTCATAAGTTTATTTTACGCTAAAAAAATTACACAGCTAGATATAATTTAATATAGTAAGTAGCTACATGATTTAAATTTAAATTCTTTTTTTCAATACTGAAATTAAATATTTGTGAATTATAAATAGAATATTTTTTTCATTTAATGATTTTTAATTTTAATTTCAATTTGGATAATGGATATGCTTTTAATTAAAAATTACGAAAGTGAGATATTTGATCCTAATAAATATCATCTTATGCTATGACAAATACCTAAAAACTACACGAGGGGTATGAAATACAAGAATTAAAACTTAAAAGACTTATTGGTTGACTATTGGGACTCATATGTTTTACTTCCCTAAAGAAACATGAGCCAATTACTCCATAATATTATAGGAGTACCTTACCCCATATTTTAATTGTGCCTTAGGCCCTGGCCTCCTTTCTCATCAAAAAGCAAAGAAAAAAAAAATGCATGTGCAGAAAGAAACTAATGAATGGAGTATGCTTCTTCTAGGAAAGTTGGTTTGGCCTGTCATGTAACAATAGGAAATTAGAGTTTTGATTAGTATGATTATAGGATTGACCCAATAAATTAAAGATTGTATAATTATAGATATATTTTAAAAGTTATAAATTTGATTATACAATCAAATAGGAATAATATACTTGATTACACAGTATATAGATTCATATTTTCTTGTAAAAGTATTTTTTTATTTTATTTTTTTTATTGAATAACAGAAGACACATCATCCTTCATAAACTTAACTAAACCACTTACCGGAGCATTCAAGAAAGAAATGCACGGTATGCACTTTCTCATCAGAAATTATTCGAAGTTTTTTTGCACCTGATTTATGCATCAGCTATAATTAGAAAAGCTATATCATGGCTGGCCCCTGTATATATTTATTGCACATTTTAAATTCATCACTTATTCATTAGATTCTTCATCTTTATCTTCTTTGTTAACAATTATATAACATTTTTTTCTGAAAAAGTCTACGGTCCTAATCTTTAATTAAACATATACAGCTAATTTATTCATTTCATTAATTAATAAGATAGGGCCCCAGATGTGAGATCAGCTATAGGTTTCCTTGGTATATATTTATGGGCGAATATAAATTATTATTGAATCATTATAAATATGAAGTTATTGCTTATGTTAAATACAAAATTATCAGTTTAATTATTGCTATACATTTCTGAACCGGTATAGGCAGTCATTCTATCAATTTTTTTTTTACAACGTTTACTTGGTAAGGATCATGTGTTTACTAGACAACTTGGCAAAGGACTTCTTCTAATTTTCTGTTTTGCAGCAAGACATCATTGTGGGTCGAGTCTCAAATTGCAACTAGTGAAGAAAATTATAGATTATTAGGTAAATTTAAGTTCAGTCTATAATAAATAAGTATATTTACAATCTAATTTGATGTTATTTTCATTTAGTAATAAGATGATATTATGAATTAATTTTTATGCAATGTATTAAATTCATTTCCTTAGTTAGGTAAAAAAAAAAAAAAAAAAAAAACTATCTACCCAAAATAAATTATATATATCCAATCCAATTAAAAATAGAATATGCAGTAAACTTAAATTATATATGGTGTAACTTAATAATGGTGAGATATTTCATTAATTATGTCAATTGTCAACGCATGAAGCATCAAATAAAATTTAATCACTGGAAATTATTTGTGATAAGTAGTGTATATATAGTGGTTGTTTGGGAGTCGTGGCAGGTGCCAAGACACAAAAAGCTGTAAAGAGAGAAGCGTTTTATTTATTTATTTTTTGTTTAATTTGAAAATAATATCCAACCTATTTTATATAATAATAATAATAAAGGAAACAAACAAAAATATTAATAAAAAAGCTAAAAGCTGGTGTGTGAACTGTGATGGATCATCAATCAGTACATCGACGTGATGCAAACTTGTAAATATCTATCTATATTAATATCTTCGCCTAAAAAGAACTATTACGGCATGATAATATATATCTTTCTCTCAATTGCTGTCTCTTTCTTTAATTTTAATCAATTTATTACTTTAATATAAATAATTGACCTAATAATATCATTTATATTGTGCTTTGCATGCATGCATGAATTATTAAATATATTTAATATTAAAAATTTTATTAATTTATTATCAACTCTATAATCAAGTGCATTTGTGATTACATATACACACAACAACAAAATTGATAAATATCGATAGTATTCACCGATATAATTAATTTTGTCAATATTTATTAATGGAATGCTAACGAAATAAAAAAAAAATAAAATTATTGATAATTACTAATAAAATACCGACAAAAATTTACTAATAAAAATATTTGGTTGGTAATATTGAGCGCGAAAAATTAGCGTCTTATTTTGCGACTCAATACCAACTAAATAAAGACAAAAATATTTATCGATTGAATAATTCCGTTGATAATTTTTAAACGGTAAAATTTTTTAATGAAAATTGAAAATTTTTAAAAAGTAAGAAATTTACCGATGAAATTTCCATTCTTTAAATTTTTAACTATAAACTTTTTGGATAAAAATTTAAAATTTTCAAAATCGCCAAAATTAAAGTTACCGATCAATTACAAACAGATGTTTCATTAGCAAATTTTTATTGGTAAAATTTTAGGATAAAAATTAAAAATTTTCAAAAACTGCTAAAATGAAAATTTTCTCAATAAATTTTAAGTTAATAATATTAAATTCTTCATTTTCTTACCACTCACTGATTTCTTATTTCCTTTCTTCTTCTTTCTTTTTTTTTCTTTTCCCTTCTTCTTCTTTCTTCTTTTTTCTTTCATTCTTTTAACTTTTCTTTTTCTGTCTCATTTTGTTCTTGCTTCTTTCTTCTTCATTTCTTTTCTTCTTTCTCTTCTTATTTTTCATTCTGTTTCTTTTTCTTCTTCATTACATATTTTTATTTTTATTTTTCTTTCTTATTTTGTTCTTACTTCATCTTCTTCTTCCTTCATTCTTTTTCTTTTTTTCTTCTTTCTTCTCTATTTTCTTCTTTTTTGTTTTCTTTTTCTTCTTCTTAGTTTAATTAAATATTGATTATAATTATACACCATTTAATTAATTTATTTTTTCTCCTTCTTCTTCTATATTTCTTTTAAATTTAAGAGAGTTTTAGTAAATAAAATAGTTTAATCAATGATTTTTTGTTAAATTAGTAGTTTTTGATATTTAGTTAAATTAGTAATTTTAATAATTTTATTAGTTTAAACTAATCTTAAATTAATATTATTTAATTTTTATTTTTATTTAAATTAAATATAATGATGAAATTTTAAAATATTAAAAATATATTTATCGATGGATTACAGACATAATATTTCAAATTTTAATTTTTTAAATAAATTTATTATTTTTTTTACCAACAAATTAGTGATGAAAATTTTTTACCGACAAATGAAAAATAAATTAGCGACGAAAATTCTGTCGCTAATTTACTGACCAATAAAAATTTCATTAATAATAAATTATCGATGAACATTTAAGCAACAAAAAATTGCTTTCTATATTTCATCGATGAATATATTTATCAACGGAATTTCTGTAGGTTCTAACTTAAATATCGAAATTTTTTTACCAAGCTAAAGATATGACCTATATTTGTTCACAGTAGATATCCAAATCCATTTCAAGAATATTCTAATCCAATACCTTGATAAAGTTGCAATCGCTATTGGTTAAGAATAAAAAGTTAGTTGGCTATATATATATACAAATGCCAAACAGGTAAAGGACATAACGTCAATATTGGTAGTCTACATTCATGCATCCAGACCGTTGACGATGTATTTTTTTTTTTTTTAAAACCATGAGCTGAGCAAAATGTTTTAGGCCCACCTGTCTCTCTGAGTCATTCCTAATTCAATTATTTAAGTCAGTGTCAAATACTTAATTTTGATTCTGGATTGGGATTATCTAGTTTTGGAAGTCTATGTTAATCATGTTTTTTATCAGAATAATAAAACAATACACTTGTATGGATGAGAAGAACAAGAAGCAAGAGGAAAAAGAAGATAATAAAATAATAAGAAGTGATAGAGTGTTCTCTAAAAGCCATTGAGTGAACTCAATGCATATAAAATATTGTGAACCATATGCATTTTATGTAATATTAAAATCGGACCTACTAAATTAAATTTAAGGATGATTCCCTGATTATGGAGAAATATAATATTTTTAAATACATGAAATGCAAATATATATATATTAAATTCATGTCTATACCATAATATTCATTGCAGAGAAAAAAGTTAAAGAGCCATAGAAGAGCAGAGCTCTTATATAAACTTAAGCAACGTTTTATGTTATATAGAAAACAATGAGGGTTATCTGACTTGCCAAACGACAATAACATTGAGGCACGTTTTGGGTGTTTGATACTCCTGTTTTTAATAATAATGATAAAACGGAAATTTTATTATAATTCATTGATTCGCGCATAAATACCGAAAAATAATTTTTTATAACCTGTTGATTTTAGAAATATCAGGAAATAGACATCAATTTCGTTGATTCAAAAAGAATACTAAAAATTGGAAGAAATAATTTTCAATTTTTAATTCAAATCAAAATTTTTCCAACTCTAAGATTGACATAACTATATATATGAAATAACTTTCAGAAAATCCTAATATATGATATGGTAATTTATTTCTAAAAGAAAATAATCACCAAATTTATATAAATAAAGAAATAAATTAAAACTAACTTAAATAGAAAAACAAATCAAAACTAATATAATATTTTAAATAACGTTTAAAACTAAGTTTCTTATTAAAAATAATTAAGAAAAATAAAAATATTAAAAATATATAAATAAATATGAAAAATATCAAACCTTGTCGATCTCCGTTATCAAGGTACAAGAAATGGAAGATATGATAGAAGCAAACCATGTGAATTAATTGATGGTAGAGATTTGAGTTTGTGAAGGAGAAAGTTCAAAAGAATAGTTAGTTTTAGTTTTTCAGTGAAAAATCATATCCTTCATGTCTATAAAGGACGGTGTAGATAGTTTTAATTTCTGTTTATTTTAAAGGATATCAGTAATAATTATAATTTTTATAGTAATTGAATTTGTTAAAGGTGATTAGACTTACTTAATATCTCTAGCCTTCCTTACACTTAAAACATATATAGTGCACTTTTTGCATGGATAAACATAAAGGTTTTTTACCTCACCAAAAAAAAAAACGAAACATAAAAGGTTTCATGTTCGTTTGATATGCCGCACAATATTAAAAGAATTAGTCAAAAGAGTCCAATATCATGTTTAAATGTCAAATCAAAATTTAAAAATATTTTTATATAATAATAATTAAAAATATAAATATAGTAATACTAGAGAGTTTTCTTTTCCAATAAATCTAGCTTGAATTAGAGATGATAAAATATTTCGACCTAATGAAAATTTATTCTGTCTTATCCCAGTTAAAATAGAAATGAGGTGAGGGACGTAGAAAATTTAAAATTTTTTAATAAATACGTGATGAGATGAAAATAAAATACCTCGCCTTATAATCTGCCTAAATATATATATGAAATAATTATCTTTTTCATAATATGATTTAACTTGTAAAAATATAGTTATTAATTATTAATTATTAATTTTAAAAATATAATTATTAAATATTTTATTAAGTAATTAAGTTATCAAAAAATTATTCATAGAAGAAATTTAATAATAATAATAATATTAATTTATAGTAAAATGATATAAGATTTAAATTTTTATTATTATATATTGAAATATAAATATCTGATTGTTTATTAGTTAATTATCAATTTTTTAATAATTTTAATAATTATTATAATTTATATATTATGATCAATGTTTATTTTTTATTTAAATTTTAATATATTGATCAATGATCATTAATATATATAGTTAATTTTACAACAAAAAATTCTAATAAATTTATATGAAATTCAAAATTTTTAATTATAATTAAAAATTCTAATAAATTTATTAGAAAATTATATTTTATTTAATTAAATATCTATTTTTTATTGAAAATTTTTTAATTAATTTATTTATTTTTATGTTAAATACAACTAAATAAAATAATGAATGAATAAAACATATAAATTGCAATATTAATTTTTTATATAAAAAAATCGTGCCCCATGAGGTCTTGTGGAGACCTTAACATCTATGGGAATAAAAATAAGATATCAAAATTTTAACCCGTTGAATAATGAGGCAGGGATAAGATGAAATTTTAACATATAGGAACGAGAATGATAATAGTGAAACTTGCTCTATTGCCATTCTAATTGCCATTCTTAATTAGAGCTGAATTTTATGAGATATTTTTGTATTGAAAATGATTATCATACTATAACATCAAAGATATTAAATAATTTTTTTATTAGATACTGACATATAGTTTAACGATAAATATATATTTTTATGGACAATTAATTTTCCCTCCTAATGTTAAAAAAAAATAAGTTTTTATTTCGAAATAAATTCCATCACTAATTTGAGTTACAGTCAAAATCAAACTTATCAATATATGTGTATATCCTTTCGGCTATAGATTATAGTTATCATGTATTGGGAAATTAACAAAAAAAATGGACAAAAGAAAAAAAAGAAGAAGATATCCAAATACAAATCCTTTAATGTCCTCTCATCAACTTGTAAGGTCGGGAGATAGAAAGAGAGATATCCACTTTGGGTGGCCTAACCTTCAGGAAAGGTAACAAGGACAAAACTATCACTTTCAGTTGCAAAACGACAATGTGTTTGGTTATAATATTCTTTTGACATACATATGGTGCTAAATTAATTAATTCCCCACTAATCTTGGTCTTATTGGTTATCATTCAATATTAATTCGATTTAAATAAAATATCATTTAATAATAACTACTTAATTATCGGAAACCTAATTATCATAATTTGTCTATGATGCAGGCATGTATTGACGGCAGAAATGAAGAATTTTTGGCAGCTGCTTGACTATTATTGGAAATTTAGGGGTAGAAAATAGAAATCTTTGGTTTCTGGGACGGACTATTTAGAAGCATAATCATTTTATAGGTGATGTTTTGGTAGGATTACAGTCGAAAAGCCAGCTTTATATATGTTTATTAGTTCTACTGGTAGATTAGCAATTTCAGTTTCAAACTCAGCATGTTTTCAATTCAAAATTTAGTTAATATTTTCAATCATTGATATGAGTTTTTATTACATTGAAAATGTTTAAGTGGGAGACTGATTACTTGATTTTCTGTATTATGAGATAAATAGATATTTAAATTTCAACCATTAGATTAATTTTGTTCATGGTTTGATCTAATTTGAACCTAACTCAAGAAATTCAGGTTAAATTGAGATTGATATGGCCTCGAATTTTTTTTTTTTTTTTTCCAATGGTTTAAAGTAAGGTTACTTTGAGTTGTGCATGGATCAAATTATGGATGGGTTTAGTATTATAGATTTCCTTTTTCTTTTTTACTATTTTTAATCTCTTTATGATAATTAATTTTGTGACAACATTTTTTATTTTTATTGTCAACTAATAATTAAATCATTATTAACTAATCTAATAACACATTATAATATTGCTAAACCAAAACAAAAATAATTAGCAATATAATACAAGCTATGATTTAGCTTCTATTTATATTCATTATTAAAAATTGAATTACTGTCCCAATAACACAAATTAATGAATAGCTATATTAAAAAATATTTTTTTTTTTAAGAATTGGTTGGAGATTTAATATATATGAAAATAGAATACCTTATAAGATTAAGTTAAGAAATCAAAATATTAGTTATAATAAATTTAAATTAATTCTTTTAATTTTTAAAAAGATGTTCCGACAATAAAAATTTTAAATTTAATTCAATTAAAAAAAAAACTCAAGTTTAAAACTTAGGTGAAATTAGCAATTTTATGAAATAAAGGAAATCTACTGTTTTAGTTGATCACTAAAAAAAAAAAAAATTAATTCTCCTTTCTTTAAATAAAATCGATTGGGTCCTTGAAAAAGTGTGGTTGCCTGGTTGGAAAATAGTTAGTGAAAAAATAATGGTGAGTAATAATGATTATTATAGTAATAATTTTTAACTTAAAATTTACATGAAATATGATAATTGATTAAATTTGTAAATATTTTTATAATTTAAAAATTATATTATTTAATACTTAAAATTTAATATTTAAATTTTCAGTTATTAATTTTTAATTTTATTAAATATTTCTTCTATATATATATATATAAGTAGTTTTCAAATTTTAAGATTATATTTATTATTTTTTTTCAATTTTACCCTAATTAAGATTTAAATTTATACTTTCAATCAGTTTTGTAATCAGTAAAATCATATAATAAATAAGATTATATTGATTATTTTATATTTAAATTAAGATAAAATAATTAATTTATTAATTTTTATATCTTCCTCCAAAACTACTTATATAAAAAGAAAATTGAAGGAAATACCACTCAAATTTCATCTCTTGAATCAAGATAAATTTAAAAGTGGATTTCAGGGTATTTTAAATCATAAAACTTCTGAATTAATAACTAAAATCATTATTGTCTATCCTTAAATATAAATATTTAGTTTAATTTTTTTAAAGTAAAATTACTTATTAAAAGCTGTAAATCATTTCAATGAAAGATATTTTTTGTAAGCTGAAAGATTGGCCACGTATTCAAAAAAATTTGCTCCACCGATTCTTGGCAAATCCACTAGAAAGCAAAAGCTATTCTCAAAGGCTATAGCCAGCCAACAAGACCAATTTTTGGCAAATACATATCAAACATATGAATCCTAACACATAAGTCTTAGGAGCTCATATCCATTGACATATAAGTTAATAAACTACAAAAATTGAATAAAATTTCCCATATGGGATTGTAAGGAAACTCCACCTCCATGCATGTCACATTATGTCCCCTAAGATTTGGTGTGCAACGAGTTGTCGTTTTCTTACATATGATATGGATAAAATGTTAATTATGCCAATTTTTTTACAAGTAATATTTTATTACAATATAGCTTCCTCATAAAAAAATTACTATATTCAATATAGACGTGAAATACAAATGTTAAATTGATAATTATAAATTTAATATGAGCAGAAATCAATAAATATTTATTTATTAGGTTATATCAAAGTGTGTCAATTTATAATTTAATTTATTTTAATATAAAATAGTAAAGTCAAGTATAAAACATAAATACAAATTTATTGTCAAATCATGATTTGACAATAAATTTGTATTTATGTTTTATATTATTTTATTCAAAAAAAATATTTTATATTATTATATTCATATTAACCTTCAACATCATATTAAAAAAAGAAACAACTTGTTGTGTTGTAGTACTATATTATTTTAAACATTTTTATAATTTAATTGATAAAAATCAAAGTTGGTCATAATTAAAAAAAATAAAGTTTAGTTTTTTCTTATTTTATTTATCGTTTGGCCTTTTTAATTTTTACCATGTTTTTCTTGTTGGAAATGGGAATTTTGGTCAATCTATGTGGGCTTATATAATGACGTCTAAGACTAAGAGATGTTTAAATGTATTTAAAATGGACATTAAATATAATTTTGAACATTAAATAAAATTTTAAAATATTTGATAAATTAATTTAAAATAATATTTTAAAATTTAAAAATAAAAAAAATTTTAACTTATTTTAAAATGACATTTTTAAAATTCTGTTTCTCAAAATTTCATTTACACTCAAAACTTCCTAAGGAATGAATGGCCAGCCAACTAATTTTGGCGGCTGCTAATGAGTTTCTGTTGTCGTCATTCATATTCTCATTTTTAAATTTTATATTTTTTATATTTTATATTATTTATAAAAAAAAATTGTTGAATGTTAAAATATTTAAAAATATATATATAATAAAAAATAAAAAATAAGGCAATGACAAATGATTATTATCAAGTTCCCTAAGGTTAATCATAATTCATTACATAAGTGCCCAGGTCCCATCACCTTGAGTCCTTGACTTTGTTTGTGTTTGATCTATCAAAATCTTTAAAAAAACGTGAATACTTATCTATACCAACCTTAATTTTATCCTTTATGATTATGAATATTTATAATTAACTCACTATTTTATTCATTTTATAATGTTATTTAAATTATTCATTTACTCTTAGATTTGATTTGAAAAATGATAATATTCATAATAAAATTGTGATTATATTGATAAAATAATTTAATTCTCAATAACTCATTAAAATTAAAAAATAAAGAAAAAACTTTTTTTTAGACAAGAATTTTAAGATTAATAAACTTAATTGAGAGAGAACACTAATTTTGATAGAATTTTAAATACATATTTTTATTTTAAATTTTTTTTAAAAAGAAGTGAGACATTCTGAACTTGCATTTTTTACTTCTTTTGCCATGAGATAAGTATTCAACCATAGAGTTACCTATTATCTCTAATGATACTATAATAAAATAAAGTTATACTACTAAAAAATACATTATATTTAGACTAAAATACATGAAAAGCTTCACAAGTTTAATAATAAACATTTTATAAAATAAAAGTTAAGTAAATTACTATTCTGGGAAAAACTTATCTTTTGAGTTTATAAAAAAGACTACGTGTAAGAGTGGACATAGGAAATTTAGCAGCAGAAATTAAAGTATTTTGACAATAATAATAAAAAAATCTAATTGTTTCTTTTCCACATTATTAAGCTTTGTTAATACGGAAAATTCTTATTTACACTGAATAAGAATTTATTTTATATATTAAATTAATGAGTGATAAGATATTTTAATTAATATGATTTTTTTATTTTTTTTAATAAAAAAAAAACTAATATATTTTTTACTTTATTTAATCTTATCTCGTTGAATTTATGTCTACACTAGCGGAGACAAGTATTTCTTGTTAATACTTATTACCGAGTAATTTTTAGGTTAAAAATTTGCAAGAAGTTTTATGACTAATGGATAATAGCTGTTTTTTAGGTTAAAAATTTGGAAGAAGTTTTACGACTAATGGATAATAGCTTTTTCTAACTTAATTTTTGCGAGTATTAATAACTAATTTATATTGTTTTAAAAATTTAAATATTATTATTTTATCTTTATCTTGTTAAAAATTATAACTAGAGTAATCAGATATAATCTGATTAATTTTCTCACCTTTAGAAATTTCTCTATTCTCTGATCACAAAAGTTTCTAAAAAATTGCAATGACTACATTGAAGCCTCTTGTCTCGAAGAAATAAAAGAAATTAAAATTTTTATATAATAAAATAATATAATTTTAGTACATTCATAAGAAATATTTTAAAAGAAAATATAATAATTTGAATTTCTAACCTTAATTACGAGAAACACGTTGGGACATTGACTTATTACGCCAATAATATTTTTTTAAAGCAGAATTATTTCTTTGCTTATCTAAAATATTAAATGCATTTGTTTGCATATATATATTTATATAAAAAAAAATTATACATTAATTCAATAAAATAAAAATATATAAAATAAACAATAATATTAATATATTTTCAATAAAAATAAATAAATAAATTATATTAATTAAAATATCTCACCAATCACCCACCCACAATTCATAATTGAGTGATTCGTTGAATAAGCCCCAGTAACAGTGTAGGAAGAATTTTCCTAAGAAGAATTGTATTAATTTGAAATGAATTGAAAATGAGAAACACCTCAACCACACGCAGCCCAATTGATAATTATGAACACAATTAACAGATAATGTTTTTGTCCATAATCTCATATGCAATGCACGAATTAGTCTTTTGGTTTCATGTAAATTAAGATTCTTATTTCACACGTTGTGGTTATGCTATATATAAATCACTATCACTAGACACTAGACAGTGATGATATAAATAAAAAATAGCAATTCCAAATTCAAAAAACAATAAAATATCATTAACCCAAATAATACAAGCCAAAATTTTCCTCATTCAAATAAATATATAAACTTGGCAATGGCATAAAGAAAAGAAAAATAGTAAGAAGATAAAACATTTGAAGATCATGAACGCTGGCGAAGATAAATCTAGTATTTTCCCTACAAAATGTCTTTAATACGAGGCAGACTTTGCAAACAGATTGATGAACATATTAAGGAAGTGATTATTAGCACATAGATTTGACTGTAACACTATACTTCTGAAAATAGCCAGTTCAACATAATACAATTCAGTAACCATTTATCTGATAGTAAGTTTCACATTACAGATTGGCTATGATAAGATATTATTCACGATCAAAGAAGGAAAATGCTTTGATCATGCCAAAGGAGTACTTTGCACCGGATGATATGTTTGACATCAAACATAACAATTGTTTCTTTGCTTTCTTACTTTCTCTGCCAAAAGAAATTAAAATAAATAAAGGAACTCCCTTATTTGAAATTTAACACCTGGTGAGAGGGGAGATTTCTAGCTGAGAGGAAACAAACACATTTGCTGGAAGTAGCTAGAGCCCTTCAAATTCAAACCCATTTACCTAAAACCTTCTGATCTGAATCCATACATGCTGCTACTTGCATAATTAGTAGACTATCCATGCAGCTTCTCAATTGCGAAACCCCATATTTCAAATTATTTTGCAAACAACCAGATTATCACTACTTAAAAGTATTTGGTTGCTTATGCTTTGCAACCAATACTTCCCCAAACAAAGACAAGCTATACCCTAGAGCCATTAAATCTGTTTTTTTAGGCTATTCTTCATGTCACAAAGGATACGAGTTATATAATCTACAAACCAAACAAATCTTCATTAGCAGAGATGTATATTTCTTGGAACACATTTCCTTTTTCCACGTATTCAAATTCTGTCACCTCACCTATTGTTTTACCTCTCCCTGTTACTGATAATACAATTACTCCACCATATAATTACTCCACCACACACTGTTACACCTACAGATTCACACATATCTTCACCTAATCCTACTGATACTTCTTTCAATCTTCCTTCACATATCAATAATACTAATACAGAATCCTCCCAAACCTCACCTTCAATAGAAACTCATCAACCATCTGACCTCGCTTTACCTCCTAGAAGAAGAAGAAGCACTAGAACAACTAGAAAACCAATACCAATATGGTTGCAGGACTTTGTTAGCACTGCTGTCCAACTTCCCACTGCAGCAACCAGTCAATCAAGTCAGTCCATCCTTTCTTCTTCACACTCTTGTTATTTTTCATTTTTATCTAAAATACTTCCAGAGCCTACTACCTATTCTCAAGCCTCTATAGATCCTAATTGGATGACAGCTACAAATCAAGAGATTAAAGCTCTTGGAAAGAATGAAACTTGGGACCTCACTTATCTGCCTAAAGGCAAAAAGGCCATTGGTTGCAACTTGCAAATGGATATTCAAAGTCAAATACAAAGCTAATGGAGAAGTGGCTAGACTTGTTGCCAAATGATATAATCAAATAGAAGGCCTGGATTTCAAAGAAAGGTTTACCTGTGGCCAAATTGTTACTATCAAAATACTTTTGGCTCTAGCCACTGCCAACAATTGGCCTTTATGCCAATTAGATATAAACAATACCTTTTTACATGGCTTCTTAGAAGAAGTCTACATGCATCCACCAGCGGGTATACTAAAGCCTTGCCAGGACAGGTTTGCAAACTTATTAGATCTCTTTATGGTTTAAAGCAGACCTCTAGACAATGGAATGTTGAATTTACCAATTTCTTACTCGCTTTGGGGTTTCAACAGTATGTCAATTATACTTACCACTTTACAAAGTTTATTGATGATCATATACTTGTTTTATTGGAACTCATATCTGGGATATTACTAATATAAAGCATTTACTTGATGAAAAATTTGCCAAATATTTTCTTGGATTGGAAATTGCCAGGTCTGAAGCAGGCACACTGATCACACAACATAAATTCATCCGAATCTTATAACAGAAACAGGCCTCCAATATGCCATGCCTTCTGTATTCCTTTTTCTAAAGGAATAAAACTCAGTCCTGAAGACGGTCAGCTTCCTTCAAATCTTGACCAATTCAGAAGATTAATAAGGAAACTTTTATACATCAACATCACCAGGCCAGACATAACCTATATTGTTCAATACCTTAGCCAATTTATGTCTTGTCCTACAGAACCTCATATGGTAGTTGCACTTCAAGTAATCAGATATCTACAGAGTTGTCCCTCCACTTAGTCCACTAGTTTGTTTTACCCCAGCACCAACAATATGCAATTGAATGCTTACTCAGATGTTGATTGGGCATCTTGTCCTTTCTCAAGAAAGTCCTTGACTGGATATTGCGTCTTCCTTGGTTCTGCATTGGTTTCATGGAAGACCAAGAAGAAACAGACAGTTTCAAAATCCTCTGCAAAAGCAGAATATCGCAGCGTGGCAGCTACAGTATATGAGCTCCTATGGATTTCGTACATCCTGAAAGACTAGCACATTCCCATTTCCTTGCCTATCACCTTACATTGTGACAATCAAGCTGCTTTGCACATCTCTGCAAATCCAGTTTTCCATGAGAGGACAAAAAACTTCGACATTCATTGTCATATTGTTAGAGAGCAATTCAAGAAGAGCTTCATCAAACCAGTTTATATAGCTTCCAAATATCAGCTAGCAGATTTATTTACCAAGCACCTCAGTTCTGTACATGCTCAATCTTTGTTATCCAAGTTGGTCCTGCTTGATTTGCACCCTCCAACTTGAAGGGGGGCGGTAGAGTATAGTTAGATTAGCTTAATCTTATTACACGTGTAATAGACAACTAAGCCAGCTGTACTAGGAGCTGACAGGGAGTCAACAAGGGAATATTGCACACCCCGAGATCTACCACCGTTTGTGGTCTTTCCATTCTAAAGGTCTTTCTAGAAAGCAAAGTTCCTGCTTAATTACAAAGATTCTCTCTCAAACTCTGAACAAACACTTTAGCTCAGTAATAATATACTTGATTCCTTCATTTGCCATTCAGAGATACTACCTATAACTATATGTATATTTTTCTCCAGAATTTTAAATAATCTCCTAATCAGTTTTCGAAGGAAGGAGATGAAATAGCTTCCAAACCCTTATATAAGTCCATCAGCTACCAATAATATCTTGCTCCTGGAATCCCATTGAAGTTCAGCATTTCCTTTTTGAAGACTTTGACTTCTTCTGCTGGCAACACCAACCACGCAGTTGGTCTTCAAAATATTTAAATTGAATATGATGGAATAAAATGAGATGCTAACAGATTTCCAATAAATTGCAACAGAAGTTAATTTAATTTCACTGTAGCCAAGTGAAACAAGTTATCAATTTATCATCATCAGAAGTCAAGAAGGCACATATGTATACTCTCAAAGAGGCAAATACCTACATCCACATAAAAATGAACATTTTTTTTTTCAAGTACACACAATTAAAGTCATCATCTATAATCAGAAGCATACCATAACCAGAATTTCTTCCCTCCCTTTTATCCTCATTCATTCGTCGTGCACGAGACCCAGAATGAATCTTGGTTGGTTTCTGGATAATGAAACCATCTTTGACAAGTTCTCTAATATTTAGCCCTGTTTTTCAAATTCACAAAACCACCCAACCATAAACAGACAATATCCCTAGAACACAACAACTACATATTTATTAATTCCTCCATAAAAAATCTATATTTTTCAATTTATGCAGATACCCAGTAGCTTAAAAATGTTACAAAACCTCTAGATTTTAATCTTTTTCCCATTGCAGATTCTGAAAAAACAAAATTGCTATAAAAAGTTTTCAACAAATAAAATGAGTAAAGTCAAAACCCACCACAAACCCTGAAACAATAAGGTAAAATTGCTAAGAAAACTATGATAAAAAAAAATTGATTAATACAAGAAAATGAGCGAAAGCAAACGAATTAATGATCCATAAAAGTAGATGTAAACTCTAATATGTGAAAACAAAAACAGAGGAAAAAAGAAAAGCATACTGAAATTAGCCATGGAGATTTCTCTGACTTCATCAGGGTCAAGCGAGACCTTCCCTCTCCCGCAATTCAATATACTGGCGGCCAGCCGCTTCTGCAGCTTCAGAGATACCATCTCTCTGTCTCTCTGAAGTCTGAACTCACTTCACTGCCTCTCTTCTCAAGGCCTCTGGTAGTTTCGCCTAATCATGGATGAAATCATAAAACGGTGCGTTTTTCCTAAGACAATAAACGGTGCGTTTTATTAAATTCTTCGATAATTTTCTTTTGCCTTGGGCCTGGGTTACTGGTTATTATTAGGAAAAATTACATAAATATATTTTTCTTTTTCATTTTTATTTTTTTAGTATATATATTAATATATTTGATATATATCATATTTTTGAAAAAAAAATTTTTAGATATGTAATATTTTTAAAAAATATTTTTATAACAGTAAAAATAAAATTTTTTCTATATTTTTATAAAAGTCCCTTAATATTATGTTCTAAAACCCACTAGTTCTTCGAGAACTTTTTAAGAATTTTTATAAAAATATTAAAAAAATAAAAAAAAAATTATTTTTATAATTATAAAAATATTTTTACAAAAATACTATATACCTAAAATTATTTTTTCAAAAATATATCAAATATACCGAATATATATCAATAGATATACTAAAAAATAGTAAAAATAAAATAAATAAAAAGAATCATAAAAATGAAAAAATAAAAATAAAAAATAGTATATTTGTGTAATTTTCTCAATTTTTTATTTTATTACTATTATCAAGTATGCTGTGTTATTTTATTATTTGTCAATTACATTCTTATCCCTTATAAATTTCTATATTATCAAATATGCAAACAAAATTGAGATAAGTGCTGACGCAACGTATAAACGTTTAAATAAGAGTATGAAACTCCGAAATAGAGAATTGAATATTTTCTTAATAAAAAAGTTGTCAAACCCTAGAGTTTTACAAACTATTTATAGAGAATAAGTTTAAGAAAATTCTAGGAAGTTGATTTGGTAATTTATTCCGAAAAAGAAATAAATCACCAAATTTATATCATAATGGAAATAAAGATATTACATAATAACTGTCTTAAAAAAAACTCACCAACAAATTTTCCTACCTAAATTAAATAAGGAAACAAAAACTGCCAAAAATATATAAAAAACATAAACTGCCAAAACGGAAGCCTAAATGTTGGAATTTGACATAAAAAGACTGTCGATCATCCCTTTAGCGATGAGTTTGATTCATTGAGCCGTTTTTCATTGGATTATGGCCGATAAAGATCCAAAATAAGCTGCTTTCAGAAGACCAAACGGGCCCCGATCCAACTGGCTCATAAATTACTTGGGCTTTTACTTCTGTTTCTTCTTATTTAAGCGGTCCAAGAATTCGAAACAAATACTCTTCACATCAGTCTCCTCCACTTAGGAAAAACTCATCCTCGAGTTGGGCTTAGCATCTGGATATAACGGCTTATCATAATCATGGAAAAGTGATAAGTCTGCAATATCAAAAGAAAAAAGTGTTGAAAATTCCCATGCTCTTTGGAAGATTTATAACATAGGCATTATCGTTGATCTTCTTGGTGATGGTGAAAGGCTCATATTTCTTTAGCTGCAACTTACTGTATGACCCAACTAAAAATCTTTCGCGCCTAAGGAATACCATAACCTGATCTCCAATAGAGAAAACTTGTTCTCTTCTATGCTTATCAACAGCTTTCTTATACTTCTAGTTGGCCTCTTCTAGCTTCTGCTTGACTTTCTTGTGTACTTCAACCACCTGCTTAGCCATGTAATCTATTGTTACACTCTTACCTGTTTGTTTAGGCAGCTGAACTAAGTCTAGGGTGTGCTGAGGCGCTTTAGTATAAACAATAGAAAATGGAGATTTACCAATAGCACTGTGGACTACATTGTTGTATGCAAATTCTACCTGTGATAAAGTAACGTCCCACTGCTTTGGCTTGTCACCACAAATACTGCGAATCAGATTTCCCAACGTCCTATTGACCACCTCTGTTTGACCATCAGTTTGGGGATGGGATGTACTACTGAAATTCAATGATGAATTAAACAGCTTCCACAAATTCCTCAAAAAATGACCAAGAAACTTGCTATCTCTGTCTAAAGTAATACTCTTAGGTACCTCATGTAAACAGACTATTTCCTTAAAAAATAATCTAGCCACACTCAATGTATCAGATGTCTTTCTACAAGGAATGAAGTGAGTCATCTTGGAAAACCTGTCAACAACAACAAATACAGAATATGCTCCCCTTTGTGTTCGAGGCAAGCCCAATACAAAATCCATTGATAAATCCTCTCATATATTGCCAGGAACAGGCAGGGGCATGTAAAGCCCAGTATTTTTAGACTGGCCCTTGGCAGTTCGACAGACGTAACACTTTTTCACATACTTAGTCATATCTCTAAACAGTTGAGGCCAATAAAATCTCTTCTGAACTGCAGCAACAGTTATATCACGGCTCAAATGTGCGGCTAAACCACTGGCATGTAAATCTCGAATCACCTTCTCTCCCAATGATGTTCGAGGAAGGCAAAGTTGATCCCTTCTCATTAGATACCCATCATGCACAAAGAACTCCTGCATAGGTTGACCAGTTGAACATGTCTCCCAAATCTGCCCAAAATCATCATCACCAACATAACAATTTCAATTGATCAAACCCTAGAATTCTCTAGCTCAAGGTGATTAACAAGCTAGCCCGCCGACTAAGCGCATTTGCCACCACATTATGCACTCCCGACTTGTGATGTAGTCTAAATGAAAACTTTTGCAGGAATTGACACCATCTAGCATGCATGTCTTTACTGATCCTCTTCTGGCTGTTCAGGTATTTTAAGGTTTTATGATCAGAATAAAGGACAAACTCTTTCCCAAGCAGGTAGTGCTCCAAAGTCTTCAAAGCCCTTACCACATAATATAATTCTTTGTCATAGGTGCTCCATCTCTGTCTTGCCTCACTGAGCTTCTTACTAAAGAAACAAACTGGTCTCCGTTCTTAAAAAAGGACAGCTCCGACTCCCACCCCGCTGACATCACAGTCGACTTCAAATAGCTTGTCAAAATTGGGTAAGGCAAATACTGGGGCAGCGCATAAATTTTCCTTCAGAATGGCAAAGTTGTTCTCTGCTTCCTCTCCCCATAAGAATCTTCCCTTCTTCATGCACTCAGTGATTGGCGCTGCAATGGTGCTGAAGTTCTTTATAAACCTCCTATAGAAGGTAGCCAACCCATGGAAACTCTGAACTTCAGAAACTGTTTTGGGAGTAGGCCATTCTCTGATTGCCTTCACCTTCGCCTCATCCACCTGTATTCCATCAACACTAACAACATATCCCAAGAATAGCAATTTGTTTGTTAGAAAACTGTTCTTCTTAAGATTAACATATAATTAACTAGCCTGTAGGACTGTTAGTACTTCTCTTAACTGCATCAAATGCTCATCTTCTGTCTTACTGTAAATTAGGATATCATCAAAGTGAACCACAATAAATTTACCAATAAAAAATTTAAGCACCTGATTCATCAGCCTCGTGAAAGTTCTAGTAGCATTGGAAAGTCCGAAGGGCATCACCAACCACTCGTACAACCCCTATTTTGTTTTAAAAGCTGTCTTCCACTCATCCCCAGGTTGAATCTGAATCTGGTGATATCCATTCTTCAAGTTTAGCTTTGAGAACCACTTAGCTCTATGTAATCTGTCCAACATGTCATC
Source organism: Aleurites moluccanus (assembly GCA_948193065.1). Classification (NCBI taxonomy): domain Eukaryota; kingdom Viridiplantae; phylum Streptophyta; class Magnoliopsida; order Malpighiales; family Euphorbiaceae; genus Aleurites; species Aleurites moluccanus. The sequence goes on from CANXYC010403005.1 coordinate 84,362, forward strand.
CAGCCTAGGAATTGAAAATTTATAGCCCACTGTTATTTTCTTTATGGCCCTACTGTCCACACATATCCATCAACTACCATCTTTCTTTGGAGTCAGTAAAGCTGGTACCGCACAAGGACTCATGCTTTCTTGAATATGCCCCTTTCGCAACAACTCCTTTACTTTCTCATTCAGAATCTCACTTTCCTTCAAGCTCATCCTGTAATGTGGAAGATTAGGTAATCTAGCTCCAGGAATCAGGTCAATATGGTATTGGATGTCCCTCATTGGAGGCAACCCATATGGAACCTCCTCTGGCAACAGCTCACTAAACTCTACTAATAAAGGCCTAACTGCTTCAGGATGCTCCTCCACTGATAACTCTGCTCCCTCCTCATAGACTTGTTTCACCACCAAGGCATGAACCTGCATCGTTTCCTTAATTTCAGTCTCAAATTCCTTTGTGACTGTGAGAAAGTTTCTTTCAACAGACTGCTTCTCCCTGCTCTTCAATGGCAGTAAGGTATACTTAAAGTTGTCTTTCACCAGCTTGTATTGGTTGCTTCTTCCTGAATGTTGAGCGTCTACGTCATATTGCCATGGCCTGCCAAATAGCAAATGGCACACATCCATGTCTATCACATCGCAATACAGCTCATCATGATACTTGCCAATCGAGAATGGGATTTTATATCGTTCTGTCACCTTAATGCTTTCTACTCTGGATTTTATCCACCCGAGGGTATAAGGGTTCGGATGCTTCTCTACAGGTACCCCCAGCTTCTTTACTGTCTCTCGCCCGATAATGTTCTCCATGCTACCACTATCAATCACTATAGCAAAAATCTTGCCCAAAATGGTGCGCCGAGTCAGAAACAGTTGATGGCGTTGGGATTGTCCCTCTTGCTTTGGAGCTAACATCATCCTCCGTACTATATACACATCTTCCTCGGCCTCCTCACCTTCATAATCTTCATCTTCACCATCAGGTTCACAGTAATATTCATCTTCCTCCTCTTCTCTAGTAGCCACATTTACTGTTTTCCTCTGAGGACACTCATTTGATCTATGCCCAGGTTGATTACATCTGAAACATTTTTCAGTAATAAGTCTGGTATAAGGGTTGATGCTCGTACCTTTCTGTAACTGTGTTCCCTTCTCCTTTGTTTCAATCATAGTTCGCTTGCCGGCTGTCTTGTCCTCCTGACTGGGCTCTGCATTATAACGATTATTATTGTTGCTGCTATAATGCTCATTCCTCCCTAGAACTTCTGGCGCCACTCTGCACTTCTCTAGTGAATTAGCCGCCTTGAAATTATGAAAGCCTCTCCTGCTCCTTTCTTATTGCATTAGCTCCACCTTCATTGCCATATTTTTTGCCTCAGACAAAGTCCGTAAAGTTTGAACTCCAATTCTATCTCTAATGAATGGCTTCAAACCATCAAGATATCTAGCCACCTGCTACCTTTCTGTCTCTAACAAGTTATTCCGTTCAGCCAAGCGTATAAAATCAGCTGTGTACTCATGCACTGACCTATTGCCCTGTTGGCACCGCTGGTATTGCTGGAACAGAATTTGTTCATAGTCTGGAGGTAGAAATTCTTGCTTTAACAGGCGCTTCATTCTGTACCAAGTGCGTACACGACCCTTCCCTTCTCTCACCCTTCTGTTCTGCAATCCACCCCACCATGCTGACGCTCCCCCTTTCAATCTACAAGCAACAAGCCTAACCCTCTTATCAGCTGGGGTCTCCATATAGTCAAAGAATCAGTCGATATCGGCAACCCAATCCAAAAAATCCTCTATCCCTAAACCACCATTAAAATAAGGTATATCGACTTTTAATCTGAAGTCGTTGCTTTCTCTATCATCATCCTGACGTCTATAATCATCTCTGTCATAACAACCTCCACGAGGCCCACCATATCGTGGTTTGCCTCTATAACCAGCGCCCAACTCTTCTACAAAGTCATCTTCTTCTGAACTGTCTTCATGATAAGTCTGCCTGCGAATAGGAATAGGTCTGTCGACTGGGTCACCATGAGCAATAGTTGCCCCTGGCCTTCTGTCGTTTGGCCGGTTTCGATTCACATTAACACCGAGAGCATCAAGGCGGTCTGCAATATCATCAAATCGTTGTTCGAAAAGATGAAATCTGCGATCCATCTGTTATGCTAGGTGTCCCTGTATACGTTGCTCCAATCGTTGCAACGTTTCGTCCCCAAGGATCGAGGCTCCAGTCTCCTGAGCATCGTCAAAAAGACCACCGCTTCTACTAACTGTAGCCATGGGTTCTGATACCACCTGACGCAACGTGTAAGTGTTCAAACAAGAGTGTAAAACTCAAAATAGAGAACTGAATGTTTTATTAATCAAAAGCTATCCAACCCTAAAGTTTTACAAGCTATTTATAGAGAATAAGTTTAAGAAAACCCTAGGAGGCTAATTTGGTAATTTATTCTGAAAATGAAATAAATCACCAAATCTACATCATAATGAAAATAAAAATATTACATAATTACTGCCTTAAAAAAAATATACCAACAGATTTTCCTGCCTAAATTAAATAAGGGAACAAAAACTGCCAAAAATAGATAAAAATATAAAACTGCCAAAACGGATGCCTAAATATTGGAATTTAACCTAAAAGGGTTGTCGGCCGTTTCCCATTGGATTATGGCCGATAAGGGCCCAAAATAAGCTGCTCTCAGAAGGCCAAACGAACCCCGACCCAACTGAACAATAAACTACTTGGACTTCTGCTTATGTTTCTTCTTATCTAAACGGTTCAAGAATTCTAAGGAAGCACTCTCCACATCAAAATATAGTAATTTATTTCGAAAAAATAATAAATCATTAAATTTACATAAATATGAAAATAAAATATTATAAAGATAATAATTTAAAAGGTGTCCTAAAACAGATTTCCTATCAAAAGAAAATAAGAAAACAAAAATTACTAAAAATGAATCAAATATTTTAAATTGCCAAAACGAAGATCTAACTGAAGGAATTTAACTAAAATACATCGTCAATCATCCCGAAGGCAATGAGTTGATTTATTGCGCTATTTTTTTATTGGATTAGGTCTATATCAGACCCATAACTAAATACTCTCAGTGACCTATTTCTTTGATTTTGAACCTTTTGTATGATCAAATTGACTTATAAACTTAAGAATTTATATGTTTGCATCAAAACTCTCTAATCAATCAATATTGATAGGGATAAAGAATAAGACAAAATAAAGTATATCCTGAAATTATGGAACTTTTTATCCTTCCCATTTGTTTTTTACACCAGTAAAAATTGCATATATCAATCCAATAAGATAATAATATATAAAGTAAAATCCAAGATGATTTTAAAAATTTCAAACTTATAGAATTATAACTAATTGTAATTTTGATTTGTTTTTATCATTTTCTATTTCAAAACAAATTGCCTTCTCCTATTACAAAAAAAAAAAAAAAAACACACACACACATAACCACGGTTAGCTTCAACAAGGTTTCACTTTGCTTACACCTCTTTGTTCCAACTCTCCTATTGTATAGGACAAAACGCATTACCAAAACTCTTAATTTTGAAGTTATACCCATTTGTAGTTTTCTGATATTTTTACTGGATGCCTTTTAATTTCTTGATTTACAACCTCAAATTTATTACTATTTTAAGGTTGATTTTGTTGGTATAAAAAAATGTGGAATCCTATAGATTTATATACATGTAAATTTTTTAATTATAATTTTTTTCTAATTGGCTCCAATAATAAATAGTAGAATTAAAAATGAAAAGTCTAATTGTCTTTTTTTTTTACCCATTGTTTGGTATAAATGAATTTTATAAAATTTTATAGAATTTATTTTTAAATTTATAGTTTGTGTTTATTTTAAATTCAAATTCATTAGAATTATAAATAATTAAATATGTGGAATTGGAAATAATTATACTAAATCCTATTAAAATAGTTGATATTTTTAAATAAATTTTATAATTTTAAACCAATATATTTTAGAAGACTAAAACACTTTTTTTAACTTTAATATTTTACTCTTTAACTTTTGGTGGACAAAAATGTATTGATTATGAATAACACTTTTGTTTATTTAGTGTGATTTATTTTTATTTTTATTTTTTTTGTCAATTTTTTTTATTAGAAGTGGGTCATACTTATAAAGTATAGTCTTTGCTTGACTTCACTTTTTTTTTAAATACTTTTGCAAATTTTTTTTATCTTGGTCCCTTCATATTTTTTTCTTTCTTTTTCTTTTTATTTATTTTTTTATATATTTTGATTTTATACCTTATAACTTTTTTATTTTTATTATATTTTTTTATTTTATACTCTATAATTACTTTTTCTTCAAATTATTTCACAAGTACAAAACTCTTAATAAATTTAATTATTTATGAACTAAGATTATCTTTCGTTTTTGAAAAAATAGTATATATAAAAAGGTAATCTTGATATACATTAAATTGAGTTTTAAATAATTGTATTTTTACTAATGTAATATGAAATTTTTAAAAGGAAAATAAATAAATAAATAATATATTTATAGGGATATTTTTAATTAAGTAAAATATTAAAATGAATTCTAAAATTATACCAAACACAATATTCATTTCATTTGAAATAAATTCTATATTTATTATTTAACATATCAAATATGAGAATTTATTTATAAATGAAATAAATTTCTTGATCAAATTGAACCAAACATAGTGTTAAAGGGAAACTTAATTTGTTACCTTTCCTTTTTATTTTAATTTTCTTAAAAAAGATTATTCTTGAAACTATCATCTGAAAATAAATAAATAAATAAATAAAAACTTATAAGTATCTTTTGTTTTTGTTTTTCTTATTCTTGAATCTTATTTTTGTTGTCATTTATGTATTATTGTTATATTTTCTGGTGTCATTGGTTTTCGTTTTTGAATTTCATGAAATTGAATGATTAAAATTACAAAATTGATATTTTGAGAATTTATTGAATATAAAATTTGAAAATACTAACATCATATTGGCATTAAATGTCTAAATATTAACATACCTGCTATTTTGATGAATTGACATTTAAATATGTAAATATTAATAGACATATTATTTTTATGAATTTTTTACGTCCATTTTAACACCAGATAGCAGTAATCCGTGGGCTTAAAAGATCCTAGATTGAAAATCCTTTTGATCTTGCCTTGATTATAATTGTGTTATGATTTAGTTATTTTTCATGTGTTTAATTTATCAATTTTAGTTTTTTTTTTTTATTTTTTATTTTATTTTATCTATTTGATTTTATTTGTTTTCGATTTTATTCACTTTGTTTTATTTATATTATCTTGTTTTTATATTTATATTATCTTTAGAAAAGTTCATAATACATTTTATATATTTCTAATTTTTTTTATTATTTTTTATTTATGATATTTAAATTTTATTCTTCAACTAATTTTGGTCCCCTAAAAATATTTTTTGATTTCGCTGCCGAAACAAGAGGATGAGATCAGATGGAATATATGGAGCATTAGAAGTTGTGGCAATTGCAATGTCATGAAACAGCAAAAGGAAGAAAAGGAGGAAGAAGGTAGGTAACATAAATGGGTGATTAATAATAATGTTCTTACAAAACTGTTTGTCTTATTCCACAATAATTCTATTATGGTCCATTATCTGGCATCTTATGAATAAAAAATTTAGTTATGATTGAAAATAATTCTTAATATTTCTGAAAAAAAATTGAAATTATATATATATATTATATTCATATAATATAATTAGTCGAGCTTCCAAATATATATATATATGCTTCACTCTTTACACCTAATAATGCAATATATTGATGTCAATTATAACGTCTAATTTAGTTATTAAAAATATTTTTTATTTTTCTTTTCAATTGTTTTAATTTTTAAGCTTTTCCTATTCCTCTATTTCCATTTTTATTTTTAAAATTTCTTTTTTTTTTTTAAATATATAATTATAAAAGAAAGTGAAAAATATCATAAATTAATTTTTTATAATATAATATAATTTAAAAAATTTTGAATTTTTCATTTAAAAAAATTTATAGTTCACTTTAATAGTTTCTAAGTCATTCTTTATAGTTTTAAAGTTTTTGAAATATGATTTAATTCTATTAACCGTAAAACGGAAATAAAATACATGTAGTTAAAAATTAAAAAAAAAAAAATCCTCTGCTGAATTTTTAAAAAGATTACCTATTATATTACATTGTCTATAATTAAAGGCTTTTACTTTCTTTTTTGATCTTGTTTATCCATAAGTATTACATCCATGTTTTACTGTTGATAGGACAAAATCATATTTTGATATTTGTAACTGTCCTTCTCAATATGTGCATTTTTCATAGATCGATTCTGAGATCTCACTATGAAATATAAGTGTACCTTACCACTTGAACAATACATCATTAGTAATTGAAGGATTTTACTTCATATCCTTCAAAGGTGTCAAGTCAAGCATAATGTTTCTTTTTTTTTGCTTATAAATTTCTTATCCTTTCTTTTATTCATGAGGTTGCTTTTCATAGCAATTGCAGTAATCTCCTTCACTTTTGGTACAGCACGACAACTACTAGTAATGTTTATGTTTGCACCTGAGTGATAAAGTGAAAGGCTTCCAGATATATATGCAAGGCATATAGTAATTATACCACATCAAGCTACATATTTATAAGGGGCAATTTTTAGATATATGTGCATCCAGTCTACCGCGTCGATTATATATTAAGAGTACATATTATGCCCTTTGACCGGATCACAGAGGTGAACTTGGTACGGTTGCCCGTGATACAACCTTATTGCTGCTGAAAAAAAAAAAAAAAGTTACATATCACGTACATGATGGAAAATCCAGCATAAAGCTAGCCACCACTTTATTATTCTTCAGCATATATATTATTTATTTGTTACTCATGGGCTGGAGCCTCCGCAATTAGTTTTGCATTTGC
>CANXYC010403008.1:0-16217 GCA_948193065.1 Aleurites moluccanus
ACAGTTATTGAATCTCCAGGCCAAGTATGGCATTTCTTTATAACCTGATAATTCAGCTTTTATTCTGTATTCTGGATTCACTGAGTATATCTTTATACTCACCCCCTTTAGTGGTTTATTTTTCAGGTAGCGGAGAGGCACGAGTTCCATTTGCATTCTTCTTCGCCTTGGAAGTTTAGAATATTAATGTAAATCTCATATTTTCAAAGTATTGTAAATAAAGTATATAGTTTAAGTTCCATGGTACTGTTTTAATTGGCATGTAATTATTATGTTGCTTGATGCATTTTGGTTTTGTATATAAAGTGCTTGGCTTGGAGTATAAGTTATTAATTGTATATAGTTGATCATTTTGAGATGATGTTGTATATTGAATTATGGATGAGTTTTGTGAAATTGTGGAGGTCCAGAGGGATCTGTTGATTTGAGTTGGATGAAATTGATTATAGAAGTGTTTATAATATGTTTTTAGCTAGGGCATGCTCCTTAAATAGAGGAGATGCTGCCCGAATTTGTTTGTATTGCTTAAGCTATATTAAGCTGATTTGTGTATGCATGCCATATAGTTTTATTAATGGGTTCTTCGTGGTATTGGTAGCAATAGCATCACCCATACCCTAGGACCGTCATGGCTCCTAAGTTGGGCTGTGACAATTGCAGAAAAAATTATAATTTCTATTTGTGTTGGTTGAGTCTCTTTTGCCTCAATTATCAGCGTTAAGCCTTAAATCATGATTATATCTAGTATGTTGAAGATTATTATGTTTATGATTTAACTAAAGTATAATTCTTTTATCAGCATAATGGTTAACACGAGAAGGAGAGCGAACACTAATGCAGAGGAAGATACTCCTGATGAGGTTTCTAACCAGCCTGTTGCATCCAATACATCCAGAAGAGGTCAACCTAGAGTTAATAGGAGTGCTCCAGCCGAGGTTCAGGGGCAAGCTCAATATAGCTACTTTTGTTTAGGGTGTAGCTGATTTTCAAGGAGCTATGGGTACTTGGGCACGGACCATGTTACAGCAACAGTAGTAGACTCAAAATGCAACTAGGGTCCAAACATCAGCAGAGGTTGACATATATCATTTTGCTAAATTGGGACCACTTAAGTTTGATGGAATAGGAGATCTTTTTGAGTACTTGGAAATAATAAAAAGAATGACAGATTCCCTATACATTTCAGATAAGTAAGCAATAGAGATGGCCAGATTTAATTTTAGGGGATTTGCAGCTAATGAATGGTACAAAAATTATGTGAAGGATCGAGTAGATTAGTTGACTTAGGAAGAGTTTTTTGATATGTTCATAAAATTTGTTGTCCCTGATGTAGTGAGATTTAGGAAGATATTTAAATTTGAGGGGTTAAAGCAAGGGGAAAAATCCATAGAGGAGTACACTCAGACTTTTCTGGACCTCAGTCGGTATGCCCCCACTTCTATTCCAACTGAACAGATGGCAGGACTAGATAATGCTTATGTTTCTTTAGTGGGGTTCAGTGGCTCATTTGTGGAGGTGGTGGATAGAGCTCGTAGAGCTGAGATGAAGTTTTTTCCTGAAATCGCTGAGGGTAAAAATAAGAAGAGTAAAAGGAATCCCCAAGCTAGTGGATCTAATTATGGCAATGCAGATTATGCTATTGAGAGTCAAGTGATGAGAACAACATTGTCTGGTCATAAAGAGAAAAGAAGAGGATCAAAAAGGGATAATGGTCAGGGGGATCATCTAGATTTCAACAGAGTTATGGTGGTAGTGGCTAGAGTTTGGGACATAGTGTTTCAAGATCTAGAGCTAGGGATAGTACTTGTAATAGATGTGGTAAGATGCATGAAGGACCCTATCGTTTTGGTATTGATCAATGCTATAAGTGTGGTCAACTGGGTCACTTTTCTGAGGAATGTCCTCAATTTAAAGGGCAACAGACTTATACTTAAGGATCTATGGCTAGTGTGGGTCAGCCTGCCTACTCTACTCCTTACACTTCTTAGGTAGGTAGTTCTTTTAGGGGCCAGCATAGTCACGGTTTAGTAAGAAGAGGTTCAAGAGGTAGAATGGTTAGTAAAGGGCCCGGTCAGTCTCAAGGTCAAAGTCAACCAAGTGGGGGACAAGCCAGAGTCTTTACCTTGACTCACCAGGATGCTTAGGCATCTAATGCAATTATTTTAGGTATTCTTCCTATATATTCTATTAAGTCATGAATATTAATTGATCCGAGTGCTACACATTCATTTATTTCTCCAAGTTTGGTTGTGAAGTTGGATAGACAACCAATTGCTTTAGAATGTCCATTATCTGTTGCTACTCCTTTGAGTGAAACATTAGTTGTAGATATGGTTTTTCCTTCATGTTCCATTAAGGTGGAAGGGAGAGAACTTTTAGCAGATCTCATACTGCTAGACATCATGGACTTTGATGTTATTTTAGAAATGGATTGGTTAGCTTTTCATTTTGCCTTTGTGGAGTGTAGAAATAAGGAGGTGATTTTTCGTATGCTTGGTGATGTGGAATTTAATTTTAAAGGAGACCGTACAATTGCTCCCTACAATTTAATATCCGTTATGAGTGCCAAGAAGATGTTAAGACATGGATGTCAAGGTTATTTAACCTTGGTTAGAGATTTTGCATTGATTATAGACAACTTAACAAGGTGACTATTCGTAATAAATACCCCCTTCCTCGGATTGATGATTTGTTTGATCAACTTCAGGGAACTAAATGTTTTTCAAAAATAGATTTGAGATCTGGTTATCTTCAATTGAGGATTAGGAGGGTTGATATACCCAAAACAGCATTTAGGACTAGATATGGCCACTATGAGGTTTTGGTGATATCATTTGGGCTTACTAATGCACCAACAACTTTTATGGACTTGATGAATAGAGTATTTAAACCCCTTTTGGATCGCTTTGTGATAGTTTTTATTGATGACATTTTGGTTTACTCCAAAAGTGAGAAGGAACATGCTTGGCATCTAAGGATGGTACTTCAGACCTTAAGAGAGCATTAGTTATATGCCAAATTTTCTAAGTGTGAATATTAGCTAGACAATGTGGTTTTCTTGGGACATGTTGTATCTAAGAATAGTATTAAAGTGGATCCTAAAAAGATTGAGGTAGTAAGTAACTGGTTAAGGTCGACCATAGAAACTGGAGTTCGTAGTTTTCTTGGTTTAGCTAGATATTATTGCCGCTTTGTACAAGACTTTTCCAGAATTATGGCACCTCTTACCATGTTGACTCAAAAGAATGTCAGGATTTAGTGGTCAAATGCTTATGAGGAGAGTTTTCAGAGATTGAAAGATTGATTGACATCAGCACTTGTGCTAACCTTACCTTCTGGTATAAATGGATATACATTATATTGTGATGCTTCAAGAGTGGGTTTGGGTTGTGCATTAATGCAGCATGGCAAAGTTACAGCTTATGCATCAAGACAATTGAAGAAGCATGAACAAAACTATCATACCTATAATTTGGAAATGGTTGTGGTGATATTTGCATTAAAGATATGAAGGCACTATCGGCATAGAGAAATATATGAAATTTATACGAATCACAAAAGTTTGAAATACATTTTTCAGCAGCGGGATTTGAATTTAAGGCAACGAAGATGGATGGAACTTTTAAAGGATTATGATTGTAGTATTCTTTACCACCCGGGCAAAGCTAATGTCGTTGTTGTTGCTTTGAGTAGGAAGTCTCCAAGCAATTTAGCTCATATTGGTGTTGAGAAGAGACCATTGGTGCAAGAATTACACAGATTGTTTGATACAAAAGTACAAATGGAGTTCCTAAAAAATGGAGTGCTCTTAGCTCATTTCAAAGTCCGGCCAATCTTATTAGACAAAATTAAAGTCACTCAAATGCGAGATCCACAACTGAAAAAAAAATTTAACTGGAATTCAAGAAAGTAAAGTACGAGATTTTGTAGTAGATACAGATGGGACTCTCCATTATGGTGTTAGGTTGTGTGTTCCTAATGTGGATGATTTTTGAAAGGAAAATATGAAGGAAGTACATCATGCAGCTTATAGTGTCCATCCTGGATCAACTAAAATGTATCGTGACTTGAAAAGTACATATTGATGGAACAAAATAAAAAAGGATGTAGCAGACTATGTATCTAGATGTCTAGTTTACCAATAAGTTAAACTTGAGCATCAAAAACCATCGGGTCTTCTTCAACCACTACTAATTCCAAAATGTAAATGGCAGCGGATTACTATGGATTTTATTATTGGACTACCTCGGACTTCTTCAGGTTATGATTCAATCTGGGTGATAGTTGACAGATTGACCAAGTCAGCTTATTTTATTCCAGTCAGGGTGACTTGTTTGGTAGCATGATTAGCGCGGTTATATTTGGAAAAGATTATTTGTTTGCATGGAGTGCCAGTCTCCATCGTGTCTGATAGGGGTCCATAATTCACATCTTGATTTTGGAAATCATAGCAGGAAGCCTTGGGTACCATATTGGATTTTAGTACTGCTTTTCACCCTCAGACTGATGGCCAATCAGAGAGAATTATTCAAACCTTGGAGGATATGCTTCGCATGTGAGGTTTAGATTTTGGAGGTCAATGGGATTGGTAACTTCCTTTAATTGAATTTGCTTATAATAATAGTTACCATGCCAGCATCAAGATGGCACCGTATAAGGCTTTGTATGGCAAGAAGTATAGGTCCTTAGTGTGTTGGAATGAGGTAAGAGAAAGTAAGTTAGCAGGACCAGATTTGGTACAAGTCACTTCATAAAGGATTCTAATAATCAGAGAAAGATTGAAAACTGCCTATAGTAGGCAGAAAAGTTATATTGATTCAAGACGACGACATGTGGAATTTGTTATAGGAGATATGTTATTCTTAAATATTTCTCTTTATAAAAAGTGTGATGAGATTCGGAAAGAAAGGAAAGTTGGTACCATGATACGTTGGTCCTTTTGAGATAATTGAAACAATTAGTGCAATCTCTTATCGATTGGCTTTGCCAGAGAATTTTCTCATGTTCACCCAGTTTTCCATATTTCCATGCTAAGGAAGTTCATTTCTGATTCTTCCCATGTACTTCCCATACCAGAAGTTGAGTTTAGCGAGAATTTGTCTTATGAGGAGCAACATGTGGCTATAGTTGATACTCAGGTTAGGAAGCTCCGCTCTAAGGAAATTTGTATGGTTAAAGTGCTTTGGAGAAATACCACGACAGAAGAGTGCACTTGGGAGATGAAGCAAGAAATGAGAGAGTAATACCCTCACATTTTCACACGCACATGCTCGAGCAGAAGAGGGAAAGAACACAGAAGAATGAGAGAGAGAGAGAGAGAGAGAGAGCGAGAGAGAGAGAAAGAGGAGAGAGAAAAGAGAGATTAGGCGATCTACCACCGTCCAGCCGCTACCCGGAGGAAGCCCAGCCTCTGACGATGCCATCGTGAATATCTAGCCATAATCGGCCACCGGAGCTGACCACAGCGTCGAAAAGGTAGTCGGGCCAACCACCACTATCCGAAGCTGTTTTCAGTCGATTTTAACTTCCGTTTTAGGCAATTCCACCACCATTACACTCGTCTCAGTTCAGCCTTTCCTTTGGCACCCATTTTTCTTTGATCAGAAAACAGAGCTTGGGATAGAAAAAATATCAGTTTGGGTCTTTTTCTGATTTTTTTAGGCAAGTCAGTTTTTATTAAATCTAAAAATTATGTCTAATATTATGAAAATTTTTAGGGATCAATTTATAAATTAAATGTGGAGTTAGAATACTGATTTAATAATTACGGTAAATAATTTTAGATTTCTATAAATAAATAAGCTATTTATGAGAAAATTATTTTTTTTTTTAGATTTTATGGGTAATATAATATATAGATTTATGTCTATATTGTGAAAAAAAATAAATTATTAGATGCTAATTTAAATTATTAAATGGGAATTAATGACTTATTTATTTTATTTATATACTGTTGTGAATTTTGGTTTGAGAATTGTTGAGGAGGATGTGATAATCAATTGTTGTAGGCCTCGAATGGAAAATGATTTACTTGAATTAGAGTATTAGTGAGTTGATATAATTTATTTATTTTTAGGAGGTTACGTCCTATTATAGAGGAAATTTTGCCAAATTTTCGGCAAAAAATTTAATTTATATTATTATATAGTTAATTAGGAAATTCATTAGTTAGTAATTAATCTACTCTTATTAATATTTTCTTTAAATACTCTGAGTACTTTCTCAGCGGATCCTAGCAGAGACAGGAACTGAGTACCTCCTTTTATACTGTGAATTGATATAATTTAAGTTATCAGTGCATTTGAGCATATTATGAATATTAAATGTATGCTCATTATACACATATTTAATTATCACATTCTACATTAGAAATTAGGATACATATATATGTTTAAGATATTATTTAATGTCTTATGTTTGATTCAATGTTATTGTGTTGCGATGAAATTAGAATGGCGTGGGATCTACCTATACTAACATAGGTAATATAAATCTTATGATGTGATATGTTATGATGGTATTTGATGAGACATGTTATGAAACAAGTATGATGATGTTATTACAAGGATTAGTTTGGTTAGAGCTGGTCTCACCATGGTCCCTGGACATGGATAAAAAAGTATTGGGATGCCTGGTTTGAGTTAGACTCACCGTGACCCCGTATTTGGATATTAAGAGAGCCAAGGGAGGAGGTCAGCTCCCCATTTATATTTATGGTTTATAGATAGATGGTGGATTCCACTGACTATTTTCATCATGGATGATATATTTGTATGTTTATTGATGTTGAATTGTGATATGACATTTCATATAGATAATAGTTGATATGCATATTTATTTAAATTATATCAGCTTATTGAGTCAAACGCTCATCCCTGTTTATTATTTTTCAGCGTAACTTCCTCACTTCTTTCTTCAGGATTAGCTTTGCTTCCTTCCTTGTAGAGAACCGACTTCTTTAAGGTCCTTATATAATGTATTTGATTTTAGTACTTCCACAATTACCAATGTGTTAGTCTTATGTAAAATATTATACCAGCTTGTGGGAGAATAGATTCCTACTTATGTTATGATTATGATGTGGATTGTTTTTTTTATATATATATATCAGGATGATGTTTTGTTGGAGGATATACCTCCATTCTATATTATGATTGCTATTTATGTTGTGTTATTTATGGGATATATATATATTTAAATGATGTTCAGGCAAGACTTGCTACAGGTTCCGATGGCATATTGCCTTCTTGTTCCCTAGTGCTGATCATAATTCTAGGACGGGGTCGTGACATACTTAATCATGTATATGCCAATATAAATCTTGATATGATTAATTAAAGGATGCATGATAGTTTTGCAAAGTATATTGTGTATGTATTTTTGTTATATGAACTAATCATGTGGGGATGCATAATTAAATAAATAAAATAAGGTTTGTAAGGCCTAAGAATGGGTAAGAATGAATAGTCAATGTGTCTTAAGGCCAAAAAGTAAGCTTAAGGCTCTAAAAGCTTTGTTAATAATTTAGTTGTATAAATTCATTTCTCCTTTCCTTTCATTATTTTAAGGGTGTTAGATATATGATGCAATTTACTTTTAATGGATTATACAAATATATATGATAGATTGTTAAAGGCTTTTATTTTCTTTCCATTTCTTTAGGGTTAGTGTGAATTATTGAATATGCAAAATGATTATTTTGTGATCTTTTTAGGAATGGCCTTGTGAAGTTGTACAATTAATTATACCATTTATAATTATGTCTAAGGAGGTTGGATTTTAAAATGACTCCTCCAATCTTTCCTGAAAATTATACTCGGTCTAGTTTTTAGTACAGTCAAATATGTGTCATGATAAAATTTACTTTATCTTATGAATTGAGAACTTTTGAGTGATGCAACTTTGAATTGATTAATTAGGGTATTTAAGTTATTGTCCACTTAAACTTCTAGCTAAATAGGGAGGTTGGCCAATAATCAAGCAGACTGGGGTGCTTAACACCTTCCCCAATCTGTACCCAGTTTTCCTATCTAGATCTCTGGATAAGGCAGCCTAGTACTTAGCCAAGGATGAAATTGTCACTCGTTTCCTAAAGGAAGAAAATACATTGAATTTCTAATTTCGGTTACACCTATAACCGAGTGGCGAATCTTTTCTTCGGTTTGGTTATTCCTTACCTATTTTGTTTAAGTTAAAATCCGGACCATCACCATAAAAAAAAAATACCACAGATTTATTTTTCATATACTAACCATTTTCTTGGTTTTACTTAACAAGTACCAAATGACAACTCGACCGACCTGGATGCCATGACCACTCTTATCACCACCCTTCTCAAAAAGCAAGAGGATAATTTTCAAACCATTCTCAATTCTACCCTTAGTGTTCAACATATTCGTTTTAACAAAGCCTTAGCTACTCAAAGGACCAAATTCAATAAAGGCTTAATTGCTCAACAAGCTAATTTCAATAAAGCTTTGATCGCTCAACCGACCAGCTTCCACAATGCACTAGCCAATGTAACCAAAGCTTATTCCCAAATAGATGAAATGAATAAATCTATAAATTAGAACAACCCAAAACTAGCTGACCTAATCTCTTCAACCACACATCAGTTTACCTAGCCAACACCATGCCTCCACCTACTGTCAATTCTCATGTTGTTAACTCGACTAACATCATGCTTCCATCTACTACTTTCATTTTTGCTAATGTTAACATGACCAACACCTAACCTTCTTCCTTTGTCAATCAAGTCAACACTTCATATTTCATTAGTATTAAGTCAACCAACACTACTAATCTAATCAACGCTACAACCACCCGAGCCCCTATTGTTGAGTTGACCAACAATGGAAAAACTCCTAAAAGACCCATACCACCAAGCGCAAACACCGACCTTTGTTTATCCTTGAATCTTTTTCAAGGTAGGGAAACCACCTATGCACCCATTGGAAAGTTCTTGAACCGCAACATCACTATGATCGAACAAGGCCATATAGTGGATAAAAGGTATAAGAAGAATAACGGTTCCACTTCCATTGTTGTTACCTCCACCAAAAAGAAGAGTAAGGAGGTAACTATCGTTTCCAACTGACAACCCTTGAAATTTGAAAGGAGAAAATTCACTGACTTGGGTACACCCTCATGCTTAGTTTACATGAAAGCTTTGGAATCCAATTTGGTGATACCTTCAGAACCAAAGAAACCTCATAATCCTCTTTTAAAACCAAACTCCCTTTGTAAGAAGGGCGAACTACGCAAATTTTGATTTTCATTCGAAATGATATATAGGCATGCTTTAAATTAAACATCAAATCCAAAAAATTTCAGAAAACTATTTTTCCCTTGTCTCGCTTTTATGTTGTATTTATTTTTTGATATTTTTGGGAAATATATAATTAACTTAAAACCCATAAAGACTAAGTTAATATCTCCTATTGTGGTTATCTAAATATAATTTAAATTATTGCTTTAAATTCTTTCACTTTAAAAGAATAGTTCATTGGTTTTCTAATTTATTTATTATTTTGCATCCAATAAATATTATCCAAGTAACTATTGATATAAAAAAAAAAATGATGTTTTTAAATCATCATTAAATTAAAGCTAAATTCAAGTTTTTTAATTGAAAACTTAATTCCCAAATTTAATATTGGTTCAAAGGTTTAGGATTTTTTCATTGGATTATAATTGAAGTCTAATTGGATTTTTTCTTATATTTTTTCATAAAAAATAAATTAAGATTGTGACTCCTCAAAAATTTTAAATCAAAATATAAAAGAAATAATCTTTCAAAAATAAAGTGAGAACCGCTTTCGTATAGGATTCATCTCCGATAGAATATTCTGATTCTGAGCAAACCATAAATAATGCTCACGAAGGCCTCACATTGGCCCAGACTTAAATAACAAAAGTAGACCAACATTATTTTGAGGATCCAAAATCACATATATATATATATATATATATATATATATATATATATATATAATAAACCTAAAAATATTTTAATCACACTCTAATTTATTATTATATTAATTTTGGCCCTCTTAATAAAATAAAATAAAAAATGTAAAAGTGAGATAATTTTTTTTTAAATGCAGTGAATGAGTAATATTATCATTTTATTAAATAAAAATAAATAAATAAATAAGCCGCAATGTATTTGAAATTTGTGAAGTTCATTGAACCTTTTCCTTACTTTAGATTTTAATATTTTTTAATTAAATTTGTATGGATTATTTAAATTATATTTTTTCAAAATTACTTCCAATCATGATTTTTAGCGTTTTCTTTTTGGAAATATTTTTTATATAATAATAATTGGTTACATTTATTTGAATATAAAATTCATGAAAAATCATTTTCAAAAAATCTTTAATTTTTATTTCATGTTATTTAATCTGACAACTTATAAAACATTTATGGTATAGATTATTGAAATTGTTCAAATTGGATATGAAATTATTAAAGGAAAATTATAATAATTACAAAAAAAATTATCCTAATAATTTATGTCAAAATTAAGTGTAATTATGTTAATCCTAATAATCAAATTATATATACCATGTTTTTTATGAATAATTTAATCTTTTTGTAATGGTAAAAGACCTTAATTTTTAATTGCTAAAATAATTAATTACACATTTTAAAGCGGTTGGTACGGAGCATAACAACAGTTCAATTTAGAACATAAATTATACAAAAATTAAACCAAATAAAATTAAAATCGAATCTATTAAAATTAAAATATGTGTTAAACTGAAACTGAATCATGATTATTTAGTTCAATTTTATTTTTAATAATATTTAACCTGAATCGAAATTAAATTTTTGATTCAACCCAAAAACTACTAAAATTTTTAAATAATTTTAATAATTTTTTCATATATTTTTCTTTTTATGAAATTAAAAGTAGTATTACAAAATTAATTTAATTAAAATTAATTAACATTATAAATAAATCATGTAGTTATTATATTTATAAATAAAATTAATTTATGAATAAATTTTATGTAGAATTCTCTTTAAATAAATCAATATATTTAAAATTAAACATTCAAATACATATCATTCACTCTTATTTATTTATTTTTATTTTTATCAAAATATAAATTTATTTAAAATGTAATTTAAATTTCAAATATGTAATCATGCCAATTTGATACCATAGATAAAAGAATATAATTTAAATAAAAAATAACTTTATACATAGGAAAATTTTTGTATTGAAAATCTATATAATGAAGTTGCTATTTTATGAAACTATTTTGGTTTTTTATTTTATCATTAGTAGGAAGTATTTTTCAGTTATTAAAGTTTGCATCGTAACTAAATATAAAAAAATTAGGGTTAGTTTCATTCATAATCTCTTAACTTTGGTTAATGAACTTTATAGTCCTCTAACTTTAATTTGTAATGATAAAATTCCTGAATTTTAATTTTCAAACATTTAATTACATTTTGATCTCTGATTTTCAAAAAACAGTTCATATAGGTCCAAAATTTATTTAAATTGCTAGTTTATGAATGAAATTTTTGGAGGAAATTCCTTAATCCCTGGAATAGTGTATAACAGTATAAAACACTTTTCGATTACAGAAAGAAAAGAGCATCCACTGATACAGTGGGAATATTCTTGGGTTTGTGGAAGAGTTAAGAATAGGGACGAATTAATTAGAATTGATTCTATTTATAAAAATTCTCCCTTAGAAAATAAAATTGTCCATGAATATTATGGAATAGCAGATATAATTGAATTTCTAGAAGATCAATATTCGGTTTTTAATCAATTAGCCATTTTAGATTAAGATACTCCTCTGATAATATATAGAACTTCAAATTGGAGTGATAATCTAAAAAGAGATTATTTAATTTGGAAAAGATTGCACTTCAGAAAAAATAATTTTTTTCTTGCTCTTTGGAAAAATTCTCCAAGTCTAGATAATTGGGTAACAGTTTTAGAAAATAAAGAAAAATTTGAAAATACACCCAGTAGTTCTAGATAAAAATGAAAAAATTATATAGACAAGAAAGTGTCAGCTCAAATCATTCAGGATTGACTTCATTTCAAAATATTCATAATGAAGTGAGCCTCCTCCTTGAGCAGTTGCATGCAAAAGGAAATACAGGCGATTCACCAGAATAAAGAAATGTTTTAGCAAAAGAAGTAGGAAAATTGGTGAATGGTAGGCTTGATGCAATTGTGCGAGAAAGAGTTTTGAAAAAACCTCTTTCTGAAAAAGAAATTTTGCAATTAAGGAAAAACAAAATAGTTCCTTATATTGCTGATCCTGACATTAGAGTTGCTAATCAAGAAAGTAGCAAAGCAACTGAAGATCTTATAAAATCTCTAGGTCTGGTAGAAGAAACTCCCTTGCATTTAGATGATAGAACATTTAATGAGTTTTTTATTACGAAGAGAGCAGAATATAAACCAAATTATCCCCATAGAACAAAACCAGAATTTCAGCCTAGGGATAATCCATTAAGGCTCGTAATTACCCCAACAGCTTTTCTAAATTTAGATTGTGAAAAGCATGCTTCTGAAAGAATAGATGAGTGGATTATCATTATCAGGTTCACAACCAGAGCAGGTAGCTACTCAACTGAGGCCACCTACGAACTTTGCAAAGCCATCATGGTTGGCAATGCTCAAAAATTTTGAGATCAGCTGGTAGTTCAAACCTCTATTAGAGATGAAATTAGAAAAGCAATTCTAGTAGATGAGGTTCTAGATATCATCGTAGATGCCTTGAAAAGAGAGTTTTGTGGTTTCTCAATATCAACTGAGTCATTAGAGAGAGAACAGTCCTTAATGGCATTGATGAAACTACAGATATGTGACATGTGTTATTTTGATAACTATGCATGTGAATTTCAGAAATATTATTACAATCTTGATCTTAATGCTCAAAATTACATGTCAACATTGTTTTTTGCTAAGCTCCTAGAACCATGGCCAGAGGTAGCAAAAAATGCCTATCAACTCCTCCTAAATGAAGAAAAAGTGGTTGATGGATTAGGCGGTAAAATACAGGCAGTTAGGTATGTCTTGAGAAAGGCATATACTGAACTTCAAGTAAGATAAGATGCAAAACGTCTCCCTTATTTGAACAAAAGTTGTTGCTCTCAGATTGAATATATTCCTGGTAGGTACGGGTGTACTACAACAAATGAAAAAGGGATAGGAAAGAAATCTGAAGCAGGATGTTCTTCTTGTGATTCCAACAAGAAAAAATTTAAAGGAATATAGAAAAAGAAGAATATCGAAAAATGAAAGAAACAACAAAAAGAGGTTTAATAAACCCTCTAGGTTTATTAGAAGAAAAATGAACCTTAGGGATAAAGACAGGATAGATGCCTTTAAGAAAAAATATGGTAGAGCCTGAAGACAATGTTAATTTATTTTAGCAAACTAGTCGTTGCACCCCTTGCTATTTGAAAAGAAGAATGCTGTTTGAATGATGCGCACCATTTCAAGAAAATGGCCTTAAGTGATGCGCACCGTTTTGAGCAAAATATTATGAATAAAATGCAGCTATTATTTTGCTGGCTTTATGAAGAATAGAAGAGCAGAAGGATACCCTGTTCCTTCCGCAAGAAGCATGTTTAATGATTAAAGGAATAATTAGTTATAGATTTGTTAGAATAATAGTTTGAAAACAGAATTAGTTAGATGGTTAGATAGTTGTTGATTTCCCGCCTAGAATAGAATAGTTTTTCCCGCCTGGAAATAGTGTAGATTTTCTGTATAATACAGAGGTTAATGCTTCAATAAAATATATTCATTCTCCACAAAACAACATTCTGAGTAAATACAATTTTTCTTTAAATTTGTTCATGGTATCAGAGCCTATAGGCTAATCTAGATTCGTAACTATAATTCTCGATCAAAATTCTTAGTTCATACTCAGTTTATAATTGTTATTCATAATGGCTGAGAATCAAGGCGGTGATGTGGTAGTTACAGAACAGTCACCAGTTACTTCTGTTAATCGAGTAATTAAAGATTTCAACAATGGAAATCCGCTCAGTTTAACTAATTCTGATCATCCAGGAATGCAACTTGTTACTACACCACTGAATGGTGCAAATTACCTATCGTGGAGCAGATCGATTAAGATTGCTCTAGGAGCTAAAGTAAAACTTGAATTTATCAATGGAAATTGTCCTAAGCCAGAGGAAGATACTGAAGACTATGAGCAATGGCTTCAAGTTGATTGCATGGTTACTTCTTGGTTATTGAACTCTATTTCAAAAGAACTGGTAGAATCTTTCCTATATGCAACCAGTGCACAAGAGTTATGGAATGAGCTAACAGAGCGGTATAGAGAAAGTAATGGTCCACTTATGTATCATATCAGACGCGAAATTAACTCCATGACTCAAGGTAATCTATCAGTTTCAAAGTATTTCTCGAATCTTAAGAGACTATGGGATGAATTGAATTGTTTGGAACCAATACCTTCTTGTAATTGTGGAGCAGCCAAACAAATCAGTGATATTAATGTACACAATCAGTTGATACAGTTCCTTATGGGCCTTAATGACACTTTTGATCATGTGAGAAATCATATTTTACTAATGGATCCATTACCTAACATAAGTAAAGCATACTCAATGATTTTACGTGTTCAAAAACAGAGAGAAATGAATTCAAGCCTAATTAGTACTACAGATAACTCAGCATTTTTTGTTAGAGGTTCTAAAAATTCAGATCACTATGCAAATAATAGTACTAATAATAGTAGAGGCTATAATTCACATAACAGT
This sequence comes from Aleurites moluccanus, assembly GCA_948193065.1. NCBI lineage: Eukaryota > Viridiplantae > Streptophyta > Magnoliopsida > Malpighiales > Euphorbiaceae > Aleurites > Aleurites moluccanus. Next base: position 14,779 of record CANXYC010403008.1, read on the forward strand.
AAGAATGTTGGAGGAATGGGAAGAGGATATGTTAAAAGGCTAGATTATGGCAAGAAGGATGATAGATACTGTGAATTTTGTAGAAGAGATGGACATACAAAGGATTCTTGTTTTCGTTTGCATGGCCTACCTGAGTGGTACAAAGATTATAAAGAGGGTCATGGAAGTGGTCATGTTAGGTTTGCTGGTAATGTGAGTAAAACACCAGTTGAAGGAAATGAAGAATTACAAAATAAAGAATCTGGTGAGGGAACAAATGGTCTTACAGCCATGATTCAGCAGGAACTTGTTAAGATGATGAAAGCAAAAGGCATAGAGAATGAAGAGTACATCAATATGGTCAATTTTGCAGGTAAGGCTGTGACTTATGCTTTGAGTTTGATTGATTTATGTGATTCAAGTTCTTGGATAGTTGACACAGGAGCCTCTAATCATAGATGCAATGAATTAAAAATGCTACAACATCCTAAACTATTAACCGGTTTAAATCCTGTATACTTACCCGATGGATCCATCAAAATTGTCACCCACACTGGTGATATCAACCTTTCATCTAAGTTTGTTATAAGTGATGTGCTTTACATACCTAGTTTCAAGTTTAATTTGTTTTCTGTTCGTAAATTCCTAGCCCATACTAATGCTATTATTATCTTCTATTCTACCTTTTGCATTTTTCAGGACCTCTTGACTAAAAAAGTGTTTGCAGTTGGGGAGTTGAAAGGCAGTCTATACATTCTAAATAAGTCAAGTTTTGACTCTAGTATAATATGTCAAAATTGTCTCAACCTATTAAGACTTTACATAGAAATGATATTCCCTGCATTTCTGCAAATTTAACAAATCAATCTTGTACTTCTGGTTTCAATATTAATTCCAATTCTTTTACACAGTCAGTCTTATGGCACTATAGACTTGGTCATTGTCCTATCAATGTAATCAAACATATTCCTAATCTAGATATTGATAAATCAGACATAGAACAATGTTGTGAAACCTGTGTTTTAGCTAAACAACACTGTATACCTTTTCCTGTGAGCCATACAACCACTCAACACATTTTTGACTTGATACATGTGGACATATGGGGACCTTATCAAGTAACTACAATTTGTGGAGCAAAATATTTTCTCACAGTTGTGGATGACTACAGCAGAGCAACCTGGACATTCCTAATGCAGCATAAGAGCCAATTTTTTTCTATTCTACATAAATTCATCAAGTTAGTTCAAAATCAATATCAAACCACCATAAAACAGATACGAACAGATAATGGTAATGAGTTTACAAGTTTCAATACCCAACAGTTGTTTGCTGACAATGGTATACTTCATCAAAAGAGTTGCACTTATACTCCACAACAAAATGGAGTTGTGGAGCGAAAACACAAGCATCTCCTACAAGTTGCTAGATCAGTCATGTTTCAGTCCAATTTGCCTAAA
>CANXYC010403201.1:0-13651 GCA_948193065.1 Aleurites moluccanus
TTTGCTATTTATGAACAAAGAATAAGAGAATTACCTATTGCTATAGAAAGGATTGAAAGACTTGAAAAGCCTAATAAAGAGATTTTGAACTTAAAAATTTTCTAGACCAAGAACTTGAGTTTAATAATTTCCATTATTTAGGAAGGCTTGGTGCGTTTGCACGATTATTGGATGACCAGTAATTCTTTGAGTTGCTCTTATCCTGATTGTCATCACCTAGATCACGGTGTAGGTAAGAATCCAGTAATAGGGTTATTAAATTATATTATAGATCGTTTAGACTTTCTAAATAATTCTATAGATAAATTGTTCAAAAATTTATAAGAGTTGACTCTTAGACAGAGTGAATTTGAGAAATTTTCCTTTGAGAACAAATGCCCTTTAGGACTTGTTGCAAGCTCTCGTTATCACAGCGAGTATAAAAGCTAAAAGAAATCAGAAATAAAAAAAAAAAAAACCTTTAAAAGATCTCCAGGAGTAGCTCTTTGTAATTTCACCTTTTAACAGAGTGATTAGAGGGAGGGCGGACTCACTTGAATGGTATCAGAGTATAAAAAAGGGGGTTTTTGAATTTTTTTGAAAGAAAAGTAAGACTTTGGGGGTTAAAATAGAAATAACTTAAGTTTGGGGCGGATAAGGAACGTTAGTAAAACTAAGTTAAAAGTTGAAGGATTTTTGTGTTACATTTTAAAATTTAAGGACGATAATGTGAGCGAGTTATAAGTTGGAGTATCATGAGTGAAATAAACTCCTTAAACTATATTAGTATTTTTTTAGCCATTAGAAGATATTAGGAGTTAATTTTTAAATATTATATTAAATTTATCCACTAAAAATATATTATATATTTTAAAATTAGATAATTTATAAATAAACAATTTTTTTTTTTATAATCTGACTCTAAAAATTAAAACTTTTGTATTAATAATTTTTTATTATGCCATAAGAATCTATTTAACTACAAATCAAGCTTTAAATTCAACTATATATATTAGTAAATTTATACATGCTCTCTTATTATGACAAATTTTTTGTTTTCTATGCTATAAGCCTAATACTATATCAAGCACACAGTGAAGATTTTATAATAATACAAACACGATAATAACGAGATTTTTTCTTTCATTTCACCTGATAAATATTTAAATGGTTTAAAAGTAAAATTATAAAATGTGAATATAAAAATATAAAACGTATATAAATATTGAATTATTTATAATATTAAAATTATGATAAAAATTTAATTATCAAAAATAAAAAAATTTAATTGAAAAAGATATGAAAATATAACAAATTATAATATTCAAAAATTATAAACCAATACATTATAATGAATAGTAATGAAACATTGAGATTCAATATTGCACCTTAAGACATCTACTAACATTTAATTTTTTAAACTTCAAAAATTAACTTAATTTGTTAGTAATTTTACTTTTCATTTTATTATTGGGAATATTTTCCACGATGTGAGAAAGGTAAGAAGTTCTGTTTATGTTTTTTATTAATCTTTTAATTTCAGTATAAATAATATGTTTTTGAAAAAATATAAAAAAAATTTATGTGATTTGATTATCTTACACTTTAATATATGTGAATATTTTCTTATAAAATAGAGTATGTGGTTTACATAATTAGTAATTTGAAATTTATAATTCTAAGATATGTTGTTTATGTGGCAACAGTGATATTTATGTCACATAAACACCACTTATTATTAATATTTTATCGATTATTGATTAATTTGGATAATTAGATTCTCTTTCCTCTTAAATAAAGATAATGAATTCACGTCATGCGAATTAAGTTACTAATAATTAAAAAAGTTTATTTATTTATAAGTCGATCTGACTCGAATTTGAACAAGTCCAAAATAAAAAATTTTAAATATTAAATAATTTTTATAAAAAAATATTATTAGTCCTCTTAATCTTAAATTATAAATGATGCAAATAATATATATCTTATTTTATATTAAAAAGATATTCACAACCTTAAAATATATAAAAAAATCAAATCACAATTTTTTTTTTATTCTTCCCTATATTTTTAAGATAAAGGAGTTGAGTTTAGCGTGCTTTTTGTTAGTGTCTTGAGATATCTGACCCCTGAAAACATGCATACAGTAAACATATGCACATCAATAATTTAGGAATCATTTTATAGGTAGTCTCTGAAGTATTGACTAATGTATATTATCGTCCTTAAACTTTAAAACGAAACACAAAAATTTTTCAACTTTTAACTTAGTTTCACTGGCAGTCCTTATCCGTCCTCAACTAATGTTATTTTTATTTTAACCCCAAAGTTCTATTTTTCTTTTAAAGAAATCCAAAACCCCCTCTTTAGGCTCTGATACCATTCAAGTGAGTCTGCTCTCTCTCTAATTATTCTGTTCAGATGCGGAATTATAGAGAGCTGCTCCTAAAGATCTTTTAAAGGATTTTTCTTTTATTTATGATTTCTTTCAGCTTTTTATACTCGTTGTGATAACGAGAGCTAGTAACAAGTCCTAAAGGGCATTTGTTCTAAAAAAAAAATTTCTCAAATTCACTCTATCCAAGAGTCAACTCTTCTAAATTTTTGAACAATTTATCTATAGAATTATTTAGATAGTTTAAACGATCTATAATAGCATTTAATAACCCTATTACTGGATCCTTGCCTACACCGTGATCTAGGTGATGATAATCAGGATAAGAGTAACCTGAAGAATTACTAGTCATCCAATAAACGTGCAAAAGCATCAAGCCTTTCTAAAAAATGGAAATTATTAAATTCAAGCTCTTAGTCTATAAGATTTTTAAGTTCAAAATCTCTTTTATTAGGCTTTTCAATCCTTTCTATAGCAGCAGGTAATTCTCTTATTCTTTGTTCATATAAAGCAAAGAAAGGATCTTGCAGTCTAAGACTGACACTCAACTCTTCTCTCCTAGCCTGAGTTAAAGTTAGACCTCTAAGCCAATTATTATTAGCAGACCGGTTGGAAGACATAAACGTTTAATTATACAATTAAAATATTTATAATATTTACCTTTGTAGACCGGGTCCACTAAGCTTTCGCAATAGCTTTAGCCTTCCTTCCAAGCTCGTCACCAGCACTATCTTCAGAGAGATATGAAGGATATGACTTACTGCCCTTTCTTGGTTAGGTCTTACTGCAACACTCCTGGATATTAGACCGTTTTGAAAGATGAAAGGTATATAGAAGCAAAATAATCACACAGATAAAGACTTGACAAAGATTGTTCTTTTAAAAAAACTCTGTATTTTATTTTACTCCCCTTCTTTAATAAGCTGAAGAGGTATATATAGACTTTTTACAAACGAAGCTGGTGTCTGTTTTACTGTTTGCCAGCTCAAAATGAAAACTAGTACAATAATTAAGATAGGTAGCTGGAATAGTATGCTAGCTTTACAATATTTCAAAATAACATAGACAGTTGGTGCCTCTACTACTATTTTCCAACTGTATTTGGTACAATAATTAAATAAAGACAAAGTATGCTTTAATTTTATAGCTAAGAAGTCAGTCTTTATCAAGGATACGTTCTTTTCATTGTGACCACAAATTTTAAAGCTATTCTGAAGACAGTGCATTAATATTTGCAGCAACTTTTGAAAAGCAATTCCCCAATTATCACACTGAGGCTGACATCATGGATGACGTTTTTTGTCACTCCATCTGTGAGTTACTGACTGGGGGTATCCATGCTTTCTCTTAGCTCTGCATATCCCATATCCATTTCCTCTGCAACACGTTGCTCTCTGAACTGAGCAACCTTCTTCCGGACCTTCATGATTTCAGGTTGGAAATCCAGACTTGGATCTAAATCCACTAGTCTCAAAAATAATTTGTGTGCTTCTTCTCGTCCCTTAATCATGGACAATACTCTTGTAATGGAAGTATATTGGGACCAGATTGTGATAAATATTTTACCATCTCCGAGAAAGACATAATTACTTGCATAGATTACCTTCTCCAGGCTAGATTTGAAATTTTCAATTCTCACAGCTTGGGTAATAATCTTGTTTTCTTTATACATGGTAAAATAAAAATTTAAGTTCTGATTATTAACCTTCTGTGGCTCAACAAATTCTCTAGCCATAACAGGACGAAGATCCCAAATTTGATAAGGATAACGAACCATTCCATCTTCACCACAATCCATAATTGTGCTAATAATATAACTGGTAATTATTCTTGAATCTGAACTCAAGAACTCTAAGGATTTCTGTACAATATTTGGAAGTGATTTACACAGATCTTTGTCGTTTCTATTGATCTCGATAATCTTTGTCAATCCTGCATCTGTGTAGCGAAGACTATCTTTCGCCATTTCTGAGGGAATTCTCAGATTTAGGTCTTCATATCCTTGCCAATGGATGTATGGATGTAACATAGAGCATTCTTTGAGAGAATGATCTATCGAGTCCACTTTCTTAATTTTTCTGGTATAGGGCACTTCTGGCGGAATGTATAAACTCATTTCATCAAGAAGTCTATCCCTTTCCATTACTAGCTGAAGGAAATCTTCTTCATCCTTTTTACGGATTTCAAGTTATTTTTCTAAATAAGAAATATATGAAACAACTTCATCTACAAAGTGTTGTAGTTGTTTGAAGTTTCTTTTGGCTAATCCTCCATGCAATCCAGAACACAATATAGATCCATCTTTTGAAAGGCCATAATCGTACTTAATGAAGTACCAGGCATTTTCATCCTTACAGGTGTTAGAAACCTCAGGGTTATCCACCCTCATGATCTTCATGAATTCTTCATGAATGTCATCAGATTCATTTTCAGATTCTTTCATTGTGACTTCCTTAGGACATTGTTGGATTTCCTATTTTTTGAATTCAGTAAAAACAACATCACAATCAGCATTATCATCCTTAAAGCCTTTTTCAGCTTTATCCTCTTTACGAGTTTGGTTTGGAATCTGTGAAAATTCACTGACTTTTCCACTAACCTTGTGTTTGTGATCTGACAGATCACCTGAGTTTTTACAACTCTCCTCCTGTAAAGGAGTTTGATTTGGAACATTTAACTATTCACTGGCACTTTCAGAAGCCTTTTGGTTTAGAACTCTAGATTCTTTGGCACTTCCACTGGCCTTTTAGTTTGGAACCACTGAAGGTTCACCGACCTTTCCACTAGCCTTCTTTGAGCCATTATGGCTACCCTCCTGTGAAGGAGTTGGGCATTGCAGCCTTCCCATAGCGGCCAATTCACCTTCATTCTATTGATGAACTTCTTCCCTGAATCTTTTTACTTGTTTAGGAGTAAGGCCTAGTTTTTTGGATGTTTTTTCGTAAAAATCTTCAGGGACTCGCGCCTTTAGCGCTAGAGGATCTTTCTCTTTGTTTTTCTGGATCAAGAATTTCTCTTTGGGCTTTTCGTTAACCCTTTTTGGGCTAACCAGTTCCTTTGAACTCGCTGGTTTCTTCTTAGAACGCTCTGTAGAGATATGTCCTTCGGATTTACATATCCAGCACATAACATCTTTTGATGCTACAGTTTTTCTTTTCATTCTTGAAGAACTAGAGCTATCACTCTTGGGATATTGTTTCCCTTTTTCAACTTTCTTCATGCATTATTTCAGAGTGTGACCCTCCCTTTTACAGATCCAATATAGCTTGTTCTTGGCAGCAGGGTCCATCTGTAAAATTAGACAATTCACGAGAAAAAGAATCAGCTACTACATTTTTATCAGAAGGAATATATTCAATATCAAACCTGTAATAGCTAAACCATTCTTGCAATCTTAAAAGTCTAATTTGCCTAGCCTCTTTAAGATTCAAATTCATAAATTCTTTTACACAGGTTGAATCTGTTCTAATTACGAAGCTCTTAGGAGCCAGGAAGATATAAAAAGCTTTTATACCATTTTTAACCGCTAAGACTTCCTTTTCATGAATTGGATAATTAATTTCGGATCCTTTAAAGGTTCCAGACCAATACTTATAAATTTTTTCTGGTTTTCTACCTTTGATTTTTAATACTGCTCCCCAGAATTTTTCTGAAGCATCTACCTCTAGGACTAACTCATCTGTATGGTAAATTAAGACAAAGCAAATTTTTCATTTTATTTTTTACCTAGATGACAGCCTGAGTGTCCTCATTATCCCAAAATCAAGAAACTTTATCAGATCTTTTCTTTGATATACTTCCTAGGTCTTTGGATAGTTTTTTCACCAATTTTGTAGCATAGTTAACAACTCCACAAAATCTTTGTACTTGCTTCCTATCGTCTAGTTCATCAAGAAAGTTAATAACTTTTTCAGAAATGTGGCTTTGTAGCCTAATTTTTCCCTTTTCAATTTCCATTCCTAAAAAAATTATATTTTCCTTAAACTATTCTATCTTTCTTTCAGATAGAATCATACCTTCATGTTTGAAGATATCAATCACTTGTTCAATATGACTCATGTGTTCTTTTTCATTATTACTAAAAACTAAAACATCGTCTATATAGACCACACAAAATTTTTTCAATGCTTTAAATGCATTGTCCATTTTACGTTGAAATACGCCTGGAGCATTTTTTAGGCTGAATGGCATTACCAACCATTCATACATCCCTTGAGGTGCATTGAAGGCTGTTAGGGCTATAGATTTTTCTTCCATCTTTACCTGCCAATAACTACATTTTAGGTCAAATTTAGAAAAGATAGAAGGTTGTTTAAGATTTACCCTATCTATAACATCACCTGCTGTAGGGATTTTATAGCTATCATCCTTGGTTGCTTTGTTTACCTGACGATAGTCTATAACCATTCGTGTTTTTCCTTGCACCTGCTCTGCATGGTTTATTACCATAAAGGCTGGACTAGAATGTGGACTATTACTATCTCTAATCAAACCTTTTTCGAGCGGTTCAGGAATCTGTTTGTCAAATTCCTCTATCATCTCATTAGTATATGTTATATTTCTAGTTCTGATGATAGTGCTAGGATATTTCAGTTATAGTTTAGCAGTTATGCCATTTAGCACCCATAATTTTAGTGGATCTTCACTAAAATTATTAGCTAATTTTACAAAAAACTTTTTCCACTTAGTTCCTTTCAGCTAGGGATGTGTAGTAGGTTTTTTTTATCATATCTTGTGCTTTAAAACACAACTCTTCGTACCAAAAGGTATCCTTTGATTTCTGATCAAATAAACATTCTAACCAAGTTTCACCATGCTGGGCTTGCACTCTGAATGCTTGCTCATATGGCATAGATCCACACAACTCTAATATTTTAACTGGATAAAACTCAAATTTTAATTTATTTTTAGGATTTGACAGAGATGTGATTTTTACACCTCTAATTGAGATGTAACTGTCGTCCTGCACAAAAGGTCTATTTTCTTTTTGACCTTTTAGGAAAGCATTTCCTAAAATTATATCTGCGTCAAGATCAGGGAATGTCAGGACCTTATCAATAGTAAACTTTTGTCCACTTATGATAACAGGAACTTGTTTTGCAAACTGAGTTACCAAGTTCACTTCTCCTCCTGCCATATGTAGTATCATAGGCTGGGACAATGGTTTCCACCATTCATCAGGAAGTGCATTGGGTTTAGCACTAGTGATTGTTGCACCTATGTTAACTAATGCATCCAAAGAGTAATCATAATATCCAGAGAATTTAAATATTAAAGAAATATATGTACTCAAACCTGATTCTTCTGTACTAAATATCTTTGATGATGCCATGGTATCAGGACATACCATCGTCCAAACATCCTCGAAAGAAATTGACCGTTGTTGAGAAATTTTCTGTATTTCTTTTACAACTTCAGGGACTAATGTTAGATGCTTAATCATTCTTGCATTTTTCCTAATTTCTTCATGTTCATATACAGGTAAGGTTATAGTTCTATATCCTACAATGGTTCTATTATCTGAAGATGATTATGCTTCTTCCTGGATTGGTGTCTTTGGAACTTCCTTTCTAATTACTGAAGAAGTGGAATTACTTCTAGGTAATCGAGGAACATGGTATGATCTTCTAGGAGGATTAGAAATCCTAAGATTTCTCATAGGTTCTTCTAGGTTTAACATGATATTTCTACCTCTTTGTGTGATTTGAGAGGAACCTATTGATCGTGATGTCTTTGCTGGTTCTTGGAGAACCCAACTCCTGGGCCAAGATAACTCTAAAGGATTAATTTCTTTTCTATGGAATTGCCTATAGTTATCTGAACCTTCATCGAATAACTCTGTGATTCTAGAGATATTCCTCACTCCAGGATTGATCGTATTAATCAGCCTGAAAATTATCCTAGTGTGATATGCTAAATATTTAGCCTGGGAATTCATTCTGTTCATATTCATAGATTTAATCCTAAGTGATAAAGAATTACCCAAACATTTATCCTTTACTGACATCATATAGTTAGGATAAGTCTGGAACCAAACTGGTCCTTGTGCAAGGTTGGTTTAAACCCCTGATATTAGCTGGTCTTGGAACAAATTCCATCTTTTGTCTAGCACAGGTGTTATCACAGAACTATCTGCTGGCAAATTAAACAGTGGTATAAGTCCTATTTGGACAAGACCAATATGGATATATTGATATGTTTCCTTTGATTTAGCTACTAATTCTCTTATTTTTGGTAAATGGATCAAAGGGATGTCCAACGTTTCTAGTTCTGTACTAAAAACCTGAGTTGTAAATTCTGATTGGGAGACATCAACTATTGACCTAAAACTGAATTTAGATTTATTGTAAATAGTATTGATATCTACCTTTGGGAGTTTCTATTCTTGGAAACTCTTGGACGGATCATCGTACTGGAAAGATTCTTCCTGTACCAGAGAAATATCTAAAGAGATCATTTCTTCATTTATAGGTCCTTCTTCCACATTCATCATGAATAGCTGGGCTGTCCACATATCAGATTCATCTATATCAGTTTCATATTCAGAAACTACTTCATAAACAGAATCTATCTCAGAATCTATGTCAGAATATTCATCTTCTTCTATTGGTTCATAGACAAGATTCTCATATTCGAAGAAAATTCTTCTAAGATTTTCTTTTCACTTGTTCTTTTGTGGACATACATTTGCTTTGTGATCTTTCGAACCACAAATCCAACAACAAGAACAACTGCTAAGAGGTTTTCCTTGCGGGCACTTAGGAGCTCTACCATATTTTTTCTTAAAGGCATCTATCTTGTCTTTATCCCTAAGGTTGGTTTTCCTTCTAATAAACCTTTAAGGTTTATTAAACCTCTTTTTGTTGATTTTATCATTTTTCGATATTCTTCTTTTTCTTTATTCTTAAAATTTTTACTTTTTGGTATTACAAGAAGAACATCCTGCTTTAGGTCTTTTACCTATTCCTTTTTCGTTTGTTGTAGTACACTCGTACCTACCATGAACATATTCATTCTGAGAGCAACAACTTTTGTTCAAAAAAGGAAGACGTTTTGCGTCTTGTCTTACTTGAAGTTCAGTACATGCCTTTCTCAAGATATACCTAACTGCCTGTATCTTACCTCCTAATCCATCAACTATTTTTTCTTCATTTAGGAGGAGTTGATAGGCCTTTTTTGCTACCTCTGGCCATGATTTTGGGAGTTTAGTAAAAAATAATGTTGACATGTAATTTTGAGTATTAAGATCAAGATTATAATAATATTTCTGGAATTCACATGCATAGTTATCAAAATAACACATGTCACATATATGTAGTTTCATTAATGCCATTAAGGACTATTCTCTTTCTAATGACTCTGTTGATATTGAGAAACAAGAAAACTCTCTTTTCAGGGCATATACGATGATAGCTAGAACCTCATCTACTAGAACTGCTTTCCTAATTTCATCTCTAATAGAGGTTTGAACTACTAGCTGATCTCAAAATTTTTGAGCATTGCCAACCATGGTGGCTTTGCAAAGTTCGTAGGTGGCCTCAGTTGAGTAGCTTCCTGCTCTAGTTGTAAACCTGATCATGGTAATCCACTCATCTATTCTTTCAGAAGAATGCTTTTCACAATCTAGATTTAGAAAAGCTGTTGGGGTGATAATGGGCCTTAACGGATTATCCCTAGGTTGAAATTCTGGTTTTGTTCTATGGGGATAATTTGGTTTATATTCTGCCCTCTTCGTAGCAAAAAGCTCATTAAATATTCTATCATCTAAATGTAAATGAGTTTCTTCTACCAGACCTAGAGATTTTCTAAGGTCTTCAGCTGCTTTGCTACTTTTTTGATTAGCAACTCTAATGTCAGGATCAGCAATATAAAAAACTATTTTGTCTTTCCTTAATTACAGAATTTATTTTTCAAAAAGAGGTTTTTTCCAAAACTCTTTCTCGCTCAATTGCATCAAGCCTATCATTCACCAATTTTCCTACTTCTTTTGCTAAAGCATTTCTTTGTTCTGGTGAATCGTTTGTATTTCCTTTTGTATGCAACTGCTTAAGGAGAAGGCTCACTTCATTATGAATATTTTGAAATGAAGTTAATCCTGAAGGATTCGAGCTGATACTTTCTTCTCTATCTAATTTTTCCATTTTTATCTAGAACTATTGGGTGTATTTTCAATTTTTTCTCGACTTTCTAAAAATGTTACCCAATTATCTATACTTGGAGAATTTTCCCAAAGAGCAAGAAAAAAATTAATTTTTCTGAAGTGTAATATTTTCCAAATTAAATAATCATTTTTAAGATTATCACTCCAATTTGAAGTTCTAGAGGTTATCAGAGGAGTATCTTGATATAAAATGGCTAATTGATTAAAAACTGGATACTGCTCTTCTAGAAATTCAATTATGTCTGATACACCATAATATTCATGGACAATTTCATTTTCTAAGGGAGAATTTCTATAAATAGAATCAATTCTAATTAATTCTTCCCTATGCATAATTCTTCCACATAACTAAGAATATTCTCACTGTATCAAATGATGCTCTCTTCTCTCTGAAATCAAAAAGTGTTTTATACTGTTATACACTATTCTAGGGATTAAGGAATTATCTCCAAAAATTTCATCCATAAACTAGCAAATTAAATAAATTTTGGACCTATATGAACAGTTTTTTGAAAATCAGAGACCAAAATATAATTAAATGTTAGTTTATTTCTGAAAATTTCTGGAAAATGATTTTTATATTTTGAAAAATAAAGTTCAGGAACTTTATCATTACAAATTAAAGTTAAAAGACCATAAAATACGTTAATCACAAGTTGAAGGACTATGAATGAAATTAACCCCAATAATTTTAGATCATATTCCTGCACTATTACACCTATAATCTATGTTTCCACAAATCCTATGGGCTGGTATTTAATAGGAGTGACCAGATAATTTTGACATTTATATTTGTAATCAACTAAACAAATGATGATTTTTTTTTATTAGAAATAAAATTTGTGTTTCATTTTATTGATAAAAATTTAAATTGTTAGATGCTAATTATTTATATTTAATTAATTCAAAAATAAATTTAATATCATAAATAAAAATTAATCTGTAATATAACAAAAAATTGCTAATACAAATAATCAAATCCAAATTTAGATATAGGAGAGCTCAACTTGGTCAAGTGGCAAGGTTAAATTGATTAAATATATATTTATTTATTTTTTAACAAAACTATATTGATTAAGTTTTGACTAATGCAGTGATTAAAACATGTTGTAATGGGCTAATTTTGACTAAAAATGGATATTTTATTGGTTCAGAATCAAAAGTAGAAAAAAGTGATTTTTAGTGGATTTGGCCAATAAATTAATGATTAATTTATGGATGAATTCCCATGTGCTAGAGATATGGACTCTTATAGTAGCCCATGTGAAAATAATTGAATAAAAATATTATCTTTAATTACATTATTAGTTGGTATATATTATATATATTTTAAGGAAATTTTCAAAAATATTATAAAATTAAAAAAAATATATTTTAATTTTAAAGTAGAAATTTTTTTCAAAATTACAGTTTCTAATAAAAAATTTTATTTATACCTTTGCTATTTGACGAAATAAATAATTATCTTTAATTTTGCGTTTTTTTTAATGTTGTTTGGGAATTGAATTGGTTGTTTTTGTTTTGTGTCTCTGTTGTTTCATTTTCAAAACATATCTATTTTTATAATTATTTATTTCTTTCTTGTTTATGCATCCCCTTCACAATAGTTACTGAACTTTATTATTTGATATGAAGATATCTTTACTTTTTTGGAAAACACTTCTCTTTATTATCTGTTTCTAATAAAAGGAGAGAGAGAGAAATCATTAAAAATAATAGCTTAAAAGAATAATCTACAACACCAAAAATAATAAAACGTATACTAAAAAAATAAAAAATAAAACCTTAAAACTCAGAAAAATTATAACAAAACAACCAAATCAAAATACTAAAATAACCAAACATATATTGAAAAAATAAGATATACCAAAAATTAACAGCAAAATAACTAACAACCAAAATTAATAAAAATTAAAGTTCTGAATAAAATTGAAAAATAATACAAAAGTTTTAAATTTTTTAAGATGATTAGACCTATTAATTATTAACCGTTTAAGATAATTAAAAATTAAGAAAATATTTTATCCACTAACAAACTAAAGAATTATTACTGATAAAACCCACCAAAAATAACTGAATTGAAAGTGGAGCTGCAACCAAGCTTTTGCTAGGTATAGGGTTTAGAAACTAAACCCACTAAATTAATTAAATCGAAATTGATGATTTTAAAAATTATTTAATTTAGTTTAAAAAATAAAATAAATAAAAAATTTGATTTGATTTGCGACTTAAATATTTTTTCTTATATATATATATATATATATATATATATATTATAATAAAATATATTTTGATTTTATTTTATATATAACCTCATATTTTTTAATCTAATATTAATTTAAAATTAAAAAAAGGATCATTCATGAAAATTAACTAAAAATAAATAAAAAATATAACTGATATAAATTTTGAGAATGTTAATTAATAAAATAGATAAATTTTGAGTTGTATATTGAACTATTTTTAAGATTTTTTTATTACTGATAGTTTATTTTATTTTTTCTAAATTTATAATAAAATAATGATGATTTATAAAAAATATTTTTGATTTCAAACCATAAATAGAAAATAATCAAATTGAATCAATTAAATTCAAACCGATGATTTGACTATAATAATAATTTGATTTAATTTGAATTAAAAAAAAAAATAAATTTAATTTAATAATAATCTTTTAAATAGATTAAACCAAACTAATATGTCACACCCTAACTCCAGTGGTGCGACGGTCCTAGGGCAAGGGTAGGCTTAAAACCACCATAAATCCTTAGAACTCACAGATCACAATTCTCATTAATGCCAAATAGATTATAACATCACATATTACCATAAAATTTCCATATTCATACATATAATCAAACGAAATCAAATACATCCTTTTATATCATTCATATCTTTCTCTTATTCCTTAATGATCAAAAGAAGACATCTCTCATCAAAGAGGAACAAGAGCATCCAAAGGATAACATTCATACATCAAAATATTCTAGTATTCCCAAAAGACTAGTTACGGAGCTCTAGAATATACTCCAATACATATTATATCACAATACCATTAATAATTATACAAGATATCTCAAAAGAATAATTACAATGAAGCTTCTTGGAGAGAATAA
>CANXYC010403313.1:0-12108 GCA_948193065.1 Aleurites moluccanus
TCATTTAAATTCTATAATTCACTCTAATGTCTATTTTCCATTGTCCTTGATAAATTTTCGGTTATTGCTCCCTGGAGAATTTAAAAAAAATTCCTACCCGATTTGGGTTTTCCACTATAATCGTTCGGGTTATTACAGTAAGTATAAGTATATTGGACATTTTATTTGAAATAAGACTTAATTAAGACGTAATATTTGATAAGTGGCGTATTCTGATGAGTTTTTATTGTGCTTTGTAATTGACAATCTAAATGTGTTTCCTTATCATTATTTGATATTAATTTATAAGCAATAATGGTTATGAAGTGAATAGTAAGATAAGAAAAAATAGTGAATAAGTAAACAAGTGAAACAAGATTTTGATTTTTAATTATGTATTGATATTGTAATGGAATTAATGATATAGTAATTGATAGAAGAAAATATTAGTGTAACATTTTGAAGAAGAAATGTGGAGAATAAACAGTGATTATTTAGAAATCAATTGATGAATGTACATTGATAAGCGAGTTAGTAAATAGGAAAATTCGAGGACGAATTTTATTGTGGGGGGTAAAGTATAACACCCCAAGAAAAATCAGTCAGACTTAAGTGAATCAAACTAGTGGAAAGAAATAAATAGGCAATGGAAAGTAATAAATGGACGATATTAGTAGTTGAAAACCTGCAAGAAAAATTTTTTTGTTATGCAGTAAAGTGAGTTGTTGTATAAAATGAGTTGGTTTGTGAAATTGAGGAAATGAGATAGAAGACCCAAACAGACCTAAATAAATTGAATTAATAAGAATTAAATGAATTGGTGAATCAAATGGATTAAAAGAACTAAGAAAAAAATGGTATAGAAGTTAAATGCATATAAGCAAGTGAAAGTAGAGACAATAATGAAGGGTTAAATAGAGTTCGTAAGAGACAGTAATAAGGAAAGGTAAACTAGAGGTTGAATAGAGTGAAACAAGGATATGTGTGCCAAGAACTAGAAGAAACAATGATGAAAAGTGAATTTTTCACTTTGATGGAGATTGAAACCCAACAATTTCATTTAATTGCCATATTTAACACATTTTGAAAATCAAAATAAAAATCCATCATCTTCCAATGAGTGGTATATATATATATATATATATATATATATATATATATATATATATATATATATATATATAGTTGATAAAAATTGTTGTTTTATTTGTTAATTTTATCTTAATAAAATTAGTAAAACACATGTCAATTTCTAAAGGAAATAAAATTGTCACGACCTGACCCCAATTGGGCACGTGACCGGCACTAGGGAACGGGAAAGCATAAGGCTTCCGGAACCTGTAGTAAGCCTGACTTACCACTGAACAAAAAAACCTGTAATATGACAGCTATAATTATCACCAACAAGAACTATAAGCCCACATATTTAACATAATTCTCATAATTTAACATCAATTAAGTTTTGCTTAACAGAATAACCATAAACCTGACATTGAAAATAACAACGCGAATCTCTAAAGATTTAATACAGTGAACATAAAATAATAATATTGTAAATTAAATAATTTTATTGCCTGAGAATTTAAAGGCAGGAATACTCAACTTAAAAATTTAAATCTCTTTAAGCTCGACCCGGAACCTGGAAAAATATTTGAACAGGGGTGAGCGTTCGACTCAATGAGCTGATATAAATTAATTTAACATGCAGGTCATTTATTTAATCTACATAAAATGTCATATTAGACATAATCATCCATAAACATACATAACATACATGATGGAAAATGTCCGTGGAATCCAACCTCATTTATATTTTTGTTTATCGTAAATGGGGAGCCGACCCCCTCCTTTGGCTCTCTTAAATTCCAACTATGGGGCCATGGTGAGATCAACTAAAACCAGGCATCCCTATACTGTCTTATCCATGTCCAGGGGCCACGGTGAGATCAACTCGAACTAGGCAATCCCTGTAATAATATCATCATTATATCATATCATGTTAGGTCACGTTACATCGTTGATGTTTTATGTGTTAGTGGTGGATTCCACATCACCCTATTTTCCATCGTAAATATATACATATAATCTCATTCATCATCATCATCAACATCATATAATATGATATAAACATATATCATGCTACTAAATCTAATGCAATAATGATAATTATATACATATATTTCATCCATCAGTGCATTCATCAATATTTGTATGCAGAGTTAAATTAAATATATCAACTCACAACTTGAAGACCATTAACCAGCTAGCTCTCTTCGGAGCGCCTCCTGATGACAGTAAGGAATACATCTGAAATACATGTACCACATACGAGATTCATTAGAATAATACTCAAATACTGACTCAGAAATATAAAGAACGAATTTTGAGAATTTGCCGAAATTTTGGAAGAATCTCCCCTAAAATAGGACATAATCTCCAAAAATAAAAACACTTCTAATAATCAGCCCATTGGCCCAAATCCAATACTATCAATCAATTGACCCTTCCTGGGTCTCCAACTCAGTAATAAAATTTTATAATTAACTTTATATGCCTTAATCATTTGATCCAAATAAATAATTAATTACTTATAGCAATAAATAAACATTCCAACTCAAATCTAATATCTAATCGGTCTAATCTATCAATACCGATGTATCAATAATAATAGTAGTGAGTAATCCATTTACCACACTTCAATAATTATCTTAATTTAATCTCTTTATAGACTTAATTTAATTATCAGCTTCATTAAATTACTACTTAAATAAATTAACCTTTTAATATCTAAATGCCATAAATATTGTCCACCTAATTTCCATAATAATTTCCATACCAGTAATAATAAATTCATCTTAATTCTTACATTCAATAAAAACATAATTCCTGATAATTTACCGCTCGAAAATTCTAAAATCAACGCTAAACTCAATATTTTTCCATAATTCTCATCCAAATAATTTCTATAATAACTCCAAAATAATATAGCAAATTTACTTTAATTTTTGCATTTAATAAAAATACAGTTATCAAATTTTAACTGCCTAAATTCTCCAATACCAGTATAAATATTCATCAATTTTCACAAATTTGTCTCCAATCATACTCCAAATAATTAATAATTGATTTTAGAATAATTTAAATCATACTTACTCAAAATTTATCGAAAATCTATACGTGTCCCATATTTTCCAGTCCCGGAGATCGAGGCAAAATTGGTGCCATTGGAAAGCCCATGAAAAATGGAGTTCAACAAAATTAGAGTCATCGGGATTGGCCAGAATCTGCCATTGAAAGTCCGGTGGTTTCATTTTCTGATCTCCTTTTCCGGGAAATTTCAGGTGGCAAGATGGGTATCAAAAGAAAGCCGGGATCAAGACAAAATCATAGGAACAAGAATCACTCAATTTGGAGTTCAAATGAGAGAGTTATGACTAATTGAAATTTTTTGACAACATGGTCATTGGAGCTATTTTAAACAGAAATAACTCCTTACCTGCTAGTCAGAATTGAGCAAGACTGGTACCTATAAACTCTCATCATGGCAGGCTATACGGTGGTATGGGAGGTGTCGATCACCTCCCTTTGGTTTGGTCGAAATCGACGCCGGAAGTCGGACTACCGACCGCCTCTTTCTCCTCCTCCTCTTCTTCTTCTTCTTCTTCTTCTTCCTCTGCTTCTGCTCTTCTCACGTTCTAGCAGATTAAAATCTACTGGCAGCTAATCTGAGGCTGCCACGTGGCAGTCTCTAATTGGTCCTTATAATTTTTTTTTTTTTGAAAATTTGTAGAAAATTTATTTTAAGTCCAAAAATTATAAATAAATAGTCAATAAATTCCTTATAAAATATACTTCATTTTAACATACTAAAACTTGAAAAATAATATTTTTTTCTAATTAAATATAAATTACTTAAATTAAGATTAATTTTTTTAAAAAATATATTTCCCTTTTTATTTTCAAATATTTATTTCTTTAAAATCTAATAAATTTCAAAAATTCTTTTATATTCATAACTTTAATTAAATATTCATAAAATAATTATTACTTATAAATATAATATAATTTAAAAAAAAAATATGGGTATTACAGTTTCACTATTAATTAATTATTTTATTCATCTCTTGCCATTTGGCAATAACCGAACCGATCAACCCTTGCTTGCCGTTTGGAGGTGAAAGTCGAATTTGTTTCTCAAATTGGAGATGTCACTTCAATTTTTATCTCAAAATTTTCCCAAGTTCTAATAGCTATATCTTGTATAAATTCCTAAGATAAAGCTGATTGGCTGCTATTACTGCTTTCGGCAGCATCACATTTTCTGGATTGCTTGTCTCTTTGGTATTTACTAACATCTCCGAACCTATTTACCTTTTATTTTCTTTGTTTCCAATGATGTAACACTATAATGTAAATGCAATGCTAATTCTTTTTGTCAGACCTCTTGATGGGTAAGTTCAATCAATCCGATTCATAATTTTCTTAATAAATTGAAATTTTTCAATCCAATCATAATTAAGTTTTTGCTTTTGTTGAATTCAAATTTTTTATTTTTCCATCACGCAAACAACTCTAAGGCTATTACATCAAACTTTGCTTGATATTAATTAAGTTTGACCTTTACCTTCAATAGTAGTTGTATGCTTTATCAGCATATGATATGTCTACCCATTTCTGAAGATCTTTAATTTGAACACCGAGGCAAATCTTTCCCAATTTTATGTGTTGCGAACATTGAGGTTAAAAGTTAAAATTGGAGTAAAAATGTTTATAAAATAAAAAATGAGCAAATAATGTCAAAAATCAAATCTTTGCATTATGCATGGTTGCTTCCATAAGAGTCTGGCAGGCAGTTGTATGTTCCAAGAGGAGAAATGAAAGAATCTAGAGACACTGGTCCTGTGAATTGTTTTTTTTACCCCATCTTTTCTGCTTGTAGTATTTTATTTTGTGGGGTTATGATTTGGTCTTTATATTTATATAATATAATGGCTGAGAGAGGCAAGTATTTATTGCAGGACATATACAGATCTAAGCAAAATATGTGATAAGAAGCATTGCTGTTAATGCGTCCCCTCAAAAGATATGTATAGGTTATGACTTTAAGATGCATTACATGGGTCGCACTAATTAAGCAATATAAGTTCCCATCACCAATCAAAATCTCTTATTTTTTTGGTGGCATTATAAATGGACCTAACTCAAATTCAATCAACTATCCAAGGTATCTTGTATAATTTTATGCTCACCGACAATTGTACAATTTTTATTTATTATTTTTTTTTTTAAATGTGACTTTATTTATAACAGTTTGATATACATTTTTATTTATATTTTGTTAATTTATTTCTAACTAAAATATTTCATATCAATAACACATTTTGTTCTCTTAAAAAATATCATATAATTTTAGATTTTATGATATATGCTAATAAAATAAAAATAAAAATAATAAACTTACGTTTAACATGTCAATAAATTCAAGTATAATTTTTATTGAAATTATATTGGTGATAAAATAATAAAAAATTTAAAAGTTGTAATATATAAAATTAGTAAAATTAAAATTTCATGATAAAACTTAAAAAACAAAATATTAAAGCTTAACATTTTGTTTTTGTTTAGTGCATTGAATTAAAAAGTTCGATTTATTTTTTATTTTTTTATCTCATAATAAATATTTTAATTTTCTTTTGATATATTTTAATTTAATTATTTTATTTTTTTAATTCAAACTACATTTTATCTTAATATTATAATAATATCCTCATAAAAAATATATTGAAAATAGAGACAATAACTAAGAAATATATAATGTGTGAGAATTAGGAAGGTGAAGCGATATTAAAATAATAAATAAATTAGAAATATCAAAATAGATAAAAAAAAAAAAAACTTAATAATTATACATTTTATAAATAGGACGTTTATTATGGGACAAATAGAGTATCATGAAATGAAAAACTTAATTAATTCGGTAAAATGAAAAACTTAAGACCTTATTTAGTTGTGAAAAATAAAAGTTATTTTCTGAAAAGTTATTCTAAGAAAATAAAAAATTGGGATTTAGTATTTAGTTATTAAAATTTTTTAAATGGAAAATTTGAAAATAATTTTTCACATTTTCTAAAATTAAATTATATTATGGAAAACTATTTTATGATGTTTTTCACTATTTTTTAAAATAAATATTAATGTAAAATAATAATTATATATTTCATAAAAAAGAAATGTTTAAAATAAAAATAGAAATAAAAAAATAAAGTAAACTTTAAATTGAAAAGAATCTTATCATATTTATTTATTTATTAATTTTTAATTTAGAAAATATAAATATAAAAAAATTGAGAATAAAAATGAAAATAAAAAAAATGAAAAATATTTTTCATTCTAAACAATTAATTCAGTAAGTCCAAATTCCTTTATTTTTTTTTTATATCATATAAAATAATTAAATAAAGCTTAGTGATATCTGAGTCACCATTTGAGAAGAGACCCAACAGCCACCAAGAGAAGTCCAAGAATTTTGCAATTACAATTTGTTGATTTGTATGTATTTCCTGCAATCTTACTTGTATTTCTTTTCATGTCAAACAATGTGATAGGAACTTGCCATATAAATGCTCTTCTTCTTGGTGATAACAAGTTTCTCTCATGCATGCAAAAATACCAATCTAATGGTTTCCCAGTTAATTTTTAATTAAGATGCTCTTTTCCTTCTATATATGGATCAACTTGACAAAGAATATTCTAAAAAATATATTGAGAAAACATTTAAATTAATTAATTATTTATATCATATAAATGATAATAAATTATATTTATTTATATTAAATACAAATTAGTTTAACATTAAAACTTCAGATGATTATGATATATATTTATATAATTTAATAATAAATCAAGTTTTGATCACATTAAAGTTTTATGAAATTACATGATTTTTATTCATTTATTAATATTTTTTTGTAATAAAAGAATTGAATTATATAAATTATTTCAATTATATATATAATAAAAATTATAACTTAATTTATATAAAGAAAATCTATTCCAATGAAAGTTCTTTTTATTTTTATTTTCTAAAATTTCATTGATTCTTTTGTCATATGGTATATTTGTGACATGCATGCATAGAGAATGTTGTCCAATTGTCATTCTTCATTCTCCACTAAATGTTCATATTTTATTATTGTACATGTGTGTCTATGTGATGCAGTGAAAAATCAATGGTAAACGGAATCCTATTATAATTCATTGATTTGCGCACGAATATCGGAAAATAATATCCTATAACCTGTTGATTTTAGAAATATTAAGAAATAGGTATCAAAATTCGTTGATTCAAAAGAATACCGAAAATTGGAAGAAACATCTTTCACACAGAAAGATTATTTTAATTTAAATCCAAACTCCCCCAACCCTAAGGTTTACATAACTATATATAGGAAATAACTTTCAGAAAATCCTAGAATATAATATGGTAATTTATTCCCAAAATGAAACAAATCATCAGATTTACATAAATAAGAAAATAAATCAAAACTAACTTAAATAGAGAAACTAATATAATCCCTTAAATAACACCTAAAACTAAGTTTTCTATTAAAAGTAATTAAGGAAAATAAAAATACCAAAAATATAGAAATACAAATATGGATACACCAAATTTTGTTGATCTCCATTATTCTCTCTTGGGTAAAGAAAATTCGTCCTCGAATTTGCAACAACATTATTTTCAAAAGAATCTTTAGGTAAAAAAAATTTATATTGAAAACACATAGTCATAAAATACTCATAAAGAATATGAAATTTTTTAATTTTCCTTATAATTCCCATCCAATCTGTCCAATAACTTTGGATGTAAGTTTCAATTAAAATTTTTTTAATGAATTGAGAATCAGATGCAGTAGAAGATTAATGAAGAATGGATCTTCAAAATAATATTCTTCTTTCTTGTGAAACTGTGTTGTGATCTGTTGCGATTTCCCGATATTATTATGATTCTCAATAGATGATGAAATTATTGTTGTAGATAATAATATTTCTTCATCGGGATAATCATCAAATATTGGAGGTAAATCCCAATTGACATTTGACATTATTTCTGAGGCATGAAAATTAAATATTTGATCTCTTAAAAACTCATTTTCCCAATGGGTTAACTAATCTATTACTTATATCATACGTTCCTCCATATAGTTCATGATACGTTGCTCAATCTGAGCTGTTGTGTCACGATTATGAGCCTCATCTACAGGTACAGGCTGACATCTTCTCCTTGATGGCATGACTTTTCAAGGAACGAGCGCAAGCTCTGATACCAACTGATGCAGCGGAATATCAATGAAAAAATAAAATTTTATTATAATCCGTTGATTCGCGCACGAATACCGGAAAATAATCTTCTATAACCTATTGATTTTAGAAATACCAGGAAATAGGCATTAAAATTTGTTGATTCAAAAGAATACCGAAAATTAGAAGAAGCAACTTTCAAACAGAAAAATTATTTTTAATTCAAATCCAAACTCCCTCAGCCCTAAGGTTTACATAACTATATATATGAAATAACTTTTAGAAAACCTTAGAATATAATATTGTAATTTATTCCCAAAAGGAAACAAATCACTATATTTACATAAATAAGAAAATAAATCAAAACTAACTTAAATAGAGAAACAAATCAAAACTAATATAATCCCTTAAATAACACCTAAAACTAAGTTTCCTATTTAAAGTAATTAAGGAAAATAAAAATACCAAAAATATAAAAATACAAATATGGAAAACACCAAATTTTATTGATCTCCATCACTATGCCAATAATTGAGAGTCTTATTTCCCTCATTTTTCATTCATTTGAAATTAATATTCAGTTACCTCTCTTATATAAAAAAATAAATTACAAATTTATTATTCTAAAAAATATATATTTATTGTTAGATTATATTTTTTGTATATTTCTATGGCTGTGACTTATATCGCAATGAATAAAGAATTAGAGTCAAATAGATCCAATTTATATTTTTATTTGAGATTTTTAATTTTGTTCATGGCTAAAAACCTTCATTCTTTTTTTTAATTTATTTTTATTTTTAAAATTTATTCTTAAATGTTATTGATTGAGTTTATTTGAATTGAATTTAAAAATAAAATATTTAATTATACCCAAAAAAAAAGCATCTAATAGAGTCATTGGCAAAAATTAAAGGCCTTCTTCGTATAAATAGTTCAACAAAATATGAAAGAAAAGAAACAAATGGATTAAAAAGAAAATAATAATATTTCATTAGTATGAATATGATATATGAGAGAAGAAAGGAAGCAAGATAATAATATTATTGTACTCGTAAGAATAAAACATATTAAAAATTACACTTTATGGACATAATATAATAATATATATATATATATTTTTTTTTAAAAAAATCACGAATTTTCATTCATAATTAAAAATAATACATTTTAATTTGAAAATAAAAATATAAAAACACATTAAGTAATATAATAAAATTACTTGAATTGCATTTAATATTTTAATCATGCTGATAGAACGTTAAAATTGACAATTTGATTGAAAGTGTATTTTATATATGACTATTAAATTATAAATCGATTATTTTTATATATTTTAAATAAGTCTGATTATTTAAATATTAATAATAAATATAAAATCACCAAAATAAAGTAAAATATTTCTATAATAAAATAACCTACTACTTTTATGAAGAAAAACAAATAAATCACATAAAAGAAAATAAAAGACCATAAAAAATAGATTAAAAATTTATAGGAATAATAGTATAGCTATGAAAAAAAAAGGAATAAATTATTTTATAATCATTAAAGTTTGACCTAATTAACACTTTCATCTTTAATTTTTTAAAAATTAACTAGTTAGTTCATATATTTTAATTTTATTACACATTTTAATCATTTCGTCTATTTTCTTTCATTTTTTTATCAAATTTTAGTAAAATAATCAAAATACTCTTAAATAAATTATTTTTTAGTCTCTAAAATTTGATATAATTAATATTTATATCTTTACTTTTTAAATTTAATTAAAATAAAAATAAATATGAATATTTTTTGTATGGAATATTTATACAGATTTTTTTATTTTTTATATTTAACCTAAAATTAAAATAAATAAAATTATTTTTTATTAAATTAAAATAATTATTTTAATATAATTATTTAATTTATTTTTTATATTTAATCTAAAATTAAAATTAATAAAATTAATTTTTATTTAATTAGGATAATTATTTTTATTTAATTATTTAATTAATTTTATTTTTTATATTTAATTTAAAATTAAATTAAATAAAATTAATTTCATTTATTGAAAATTACTTTTTGTACATTCAATTAAAATAATTACTTTATATATATATATAATTTAAATATTTATTTTTTGAGTATTTTTAATTAAAATTATTATAATTGTTTGAGTATATTTATTAAATTTAAAATAATTAAAATTTTTTATTTTTTATTTTATTTTATATATATACAAGATTTTTTAATTTTAATTAGATATGCACAAAAAAATAATTATTTTCACTAAATATACAAAAATAATTATTTTAATTAGACATACAAAAATTAATTTTTAATAGATGAAAAGTAATTTTATTTATTTTAATTTTAAATTAAATATTAAATAAAAAATAATATTGTTAGTTAAAATTATTTATTTTAATTTTCATTAAATAAATGAAAATATTCATTTAATCAAAATTAAATAAAAAGGAAAAAAAAGAGAGAAGAAGAAGAAAAAAATCTAACTAATAAAGTAGATGGGCATTTTGATCACTTTATTATTTTTAATTTTTTAATAAAAAAAGGTGAAAAAATTATATGAAATAATTAAAATATCTAATAAATTTAAAATATAAGAATTAATTAGTTAATTTTTTAAAAAATAAAAATGTAAGTGTTAATTAAATCAAATCTAAAAAATTAAAAGTTGTTATGAAAATAAATAAAATAAGGATAAGAAGAAGAACAATAATAAGAATGTAGAAAAGAGAGTATTCTATTATCTTCTTGGTGTGTATTACAAAGTAATATGAATTCCTATTTATAGGGTTCATCTTCATCATATGTTACAATATATAAACCCATCATAAATTACAACATAAATGGTACAATAAAATTAAAGTTAAATATAAAAACTTATGAGTAGTGAGATAGATGAACAGACATTCACATTTATCTTATGAGTAGTGGGATAGATGAATGGACATCCACATTTATCTATATATTTATAACACTCTCTCTTAGATGTCCATCTTTACAAAGAATATACCTCATTAAAACTTTACTAGTAAAAACCCAGTAGAAAAAAAAACTAGTGAAGGAAAAAGAGTACAATATTCTCGTATTGCAAATGGTATACTATCTCATTAAAAATCTTACCAGGAAAACCCAATGGGATAAAATCTTTGGTTAAGGGAAAAAGAGTACAGTATTAAACTCCCCCTATTTGCAATATTGCTGAAAATCTTTAAGGCGTCGCATTTCAATATTATTAACTAATTTCTTGATTGTTGCAATATGCAATACTTTAGTGAACAAATAAATTAGATTGTCGCTTGAACGAATTTATTGAATACGAATTTCACCATTCTTTTGTAATATATTAGTGCGCCTATTGTATAAGATATGGTACTTTAGAACCAAAAATATCTTCATTATTTTCTCTAACTGAAAATAGTACTTATTCACATTAAGTGACTGAATAACCATTAAACTATTTAATGAATGTGTTTTGTATATAAAATTATAAATAAACTTTTTGTGTATAAGTTAACTGATAAATAAAAATTTCTTTTGCTAAATATTCAATTTGTAATCGAGACATAATTTTATTTTTTTAAAATAATTCATCTCAAATTCTCTTTTCAAACTTTTAGAAATTTTTCAGGAATTCCAATAATATTCAAATCATCAATATATACAATAATTATGGCAAATTCATATACAAATTTCTCTATAGTATTGCTTTTATATTCTACTTTGAACAAGTATTCACTAAAATGATTTTACCATATGAGCCCAAATTATTTTAATTCATACAAAGATCTTTGTAATTTAATTGAATAAATTTCTCAAGAA
>CANXYC010403382.1:0-64914 GCA_948193065.1 Aleurites moluccanus
ATTTTTTATTTTAAAAAATAATTTAAAAAGAAATTAAATTATTAATTAAATTATTTCTTCTTAAATTTTTTAATACAAATAAAAAATTCATTTTCATATTTTTGACAAATTTAAAAATAAAAAGTAAAAAATATTTTTTAAAAAATATTTTTATTTTATTTTTTAAAAAATAAAAATATTTTTTAAATATTTTTAAAAATATTTTTATTTTTAAATTTGTCAAAAATATGAAAATATATTTTTTTTAATCCTAAAAAAAAATTAAAGTAAAAATAGAATGTAATTAATTAAAATTAAAGGGTAAGGGTATTTTGGTCTTTTCACTACCCTTGTAGGGTTGACTAACAGTTGACTAACGGTAAAATTGGACGGATGAGTTTAGTAGTATATTATGACATTCGTCAGGGGAAGTTAGTGTATTTTTGAAAAGTTAGGGGAAACTTAGTGTAATGGGTCATTTTACAGGGGAGAAATTGCAATTAACCCTTAAATAAAATAATTAATAATTATTATTAATAATTTTTTTTACTATTTTAATAATATTATAAAAAATAATTATTTTTTAAATTTAACAAGCTCATTTATATATAACAGGTGAGACAAGTTGAAAATATGTTAAATAAGATGAATTACAAATCATATGAAAAGATATATAATTCTCATCTCCATTTATATCTGCTAAAAAATTTTAAATTTTTTCAGTTTCAATCCATTACTCAATCAAAGTGAGAATTCCTCGTTTTGTTGGGGTGGATCATGACAGATTTTCACTTGGTCAAGTCATTTTGTCATCCCTATTTAAAGTTGGGAATTTTGCTTTCCTATTTAATCTGCAAATGTTAGTAGATTTGTTAATTAGTTTGAGTTTTAATTTATAGAAAAATTACGAATAGGATAAATGACAGAGGAGAAGTTCAAATTTTAAAGTTAATTGGAATAAATCTTTGACTAGAACTGAGAAGCATATTCGATGGATTTCTTGCTGCAGGGATGTTTTAAGATAAAACACAGATATGATGCTAGTAGACTGTGTTCTCCATGCGCAGTTGCAAGGGTTTTAGTGTGTGGCAATGCTGGTAGTTGGGTTGCCAGTTTCTTCCATAATCTGGGTGCTTATTCTACTATTGAAGCATAATTATGGGGAATTTTTCAAGTCTGAAAGTGGCCTGCTGATCTATGGATTTTCAGAAGGTTCAAGTGGAAATAGATTCTCAATAAGCCATAAGCTATATTCAGAGTTCCTCTCCTAACAGTTGGCCCCTATCATTTATCCATCGCTACAGTGAAGCAAATGCTTGCGCACATTGGATGGCAAACACTGCTTTTTTGTTGGATAGCGGGTGCCATATTGTTTATAGTACTAGTCCAGCAAGTTTAGATCAGTTATTAGCTAATGAAATCAAAGGGATGTGTGCTTCTCGCTGGGTTTCTAGCAATGTTTCTTTTATTCACAAAAAAAAATAAAAAAAATAAATAAGAAATGAGAGGCAAATATGAGTGGAAAGATATTTTTAGGAATTATAAATAAATTTATTACCGTATGATTTTTGTTTTTTGAAGTTAGTTCAAGCTTTACCTTTTCCATTTTTTTTCTTAATTTGTCTATTTTTTTAATATATCAATTTTAATTTCAAAGTTTTGGAATTTTTTAATCTGGGTTTTGTTTTATTTGCCATTTTCAATCTGTTTATTTATTTTTTAATCAATCAGTTTTTAGTTTTTAATTTTTTTTTTTCTTCTGATCTGTTTGTTTTTTATCTGAAAAATAAAGTAAAAATAAAAAACTTAATCCAATTGTCATGAACTTCTCTTCATCTGTTCATCACTTTCTCTGCAAATCCATGATCTAAGCTTTGATTTGTCAACAAATAATAACAATAGCCCTAACCCAGTTTAAGTCTCAGCCTGGACTCCATCTCCACTACCTTTTAGTAGAGCATTTGCATCTAATTATGCTGCTGCTATTAGATAAGTCATGGTTTCAATGGCAATAGGTCACCTTAAATATACCAGAGGTTTGGTGTTGACTTTGTTAAACAAGTGTTCAATTGTCAAAATGCCATGTATGGATGGGCCCGTAAATTAGGTGTGAGATATAATGTTCTAAATAATTTTATAGGTGTCTCCAGTGATGCATAAATAATTTGTAGAAATTCTTGGAAGATGGAGGATAATAACCAGAGATACTTTCATCTATTAGGCATACTTGAATTTGATTAGCTGGCTTAGTTTTATGGAAAATTATTAGATATGACGCGTTTATGTTTTTTATTGTTATAAAATTGAATTTATATGAATGTATTTATATTTTAATTATATATATATTTATTTTTATATAAATAATAATTTTTTTAATTTTACAATTTGCTGAAACTGTCAATTCTCAGCAATGAATTATTGAATTTTTATTATTCTCATGGTTATTAAAATCGGATCAGATCGATCAGTCAAATAGAAAAAATTAAAAATCGAATTAAGAATTGGTTCTGTCAATTTTTAAAAATTCATCTTTAAAAATCGATTAAAAATCAGTGAATCGATCGATTAACCGGTAAATTGGTCGAATCAGGCTAATTTTTTAGTTTGAGCGGGTCAAAATTTTATTTTTATTTTTTTAATTTTTGATCAAAAATAATAAATATCAAATTATATTTATTTTTATCATATATATAATAAATATAAAATTATATATACATATATATGTATACTATTTTTTCAATTTAATCGGTTTGATTCCGATAAAATTTCTAACTCTGTTTTCATCGATTTTTTAATCAGATCGGTTTTAAAAACAGTGATTATTCCTATACGGCGGGTTGCACCCACCTCCACAAGCATGGTGAATTTCTTTGGGTCAGTTGAAAATTGAGAAAAGGATGAATTTTTTTAGTTAGTTATAACAAGACAGATGTTTGAATTAAAAAAAAAAAAAAAAGGCGATCCAGGGAAAAAAACAATAGGTTGGCAGGACAGAGAAGAAAAAGAGTTTAATAAATTAACAGTAAATATTCACTTTATGGTCGAAAAAATTATTTAATAAACAAAATTAAATTTTAAGAACATTTTAATTTATTTTTAAAAGTTAAATGACTCACTAATAATATTATCTAAAGTCAAGAATAAAATAGTAATTTAAAAAAAAAAATTGACTTCTTGATTTGCATTGGTTGATTTATTCAAGAATGCAAATCTATTGATTACTTGATTAGCATTGGTTGATTTATTCAAGAATGCAAATCTATTGATTACTTGATTAGCATCGGTTGGCACAATTCATGTATCATCCAAACATTCAAATTAAGAATATTTAAATTAATGATTAATTATTATCGATTTAAAATAAAAATATTTTTTTTAATTGATTAAAACTCTAATCCACAATAATATCTCTTACTTGTTATTAGATTTTACCAATTTGAATAAAAAGAATCGATAATTAATTTTCATTCAAACACTCAATAATTTTTCAATTATTAAAATATATATTTTTAAACGATAATTAAATTTTATGAGAGGACATCCAAATATCCCCTCAATCTCTATAATATAACTATAATATTTATAGGATTAATTATATTGATACCCCTGTATTTTTTTATATTATATTAATATGTTCATTCAAAATTATATTAAAATACTCTTATATTTTGATTCCGTTAAAATTTAAAATCTTTTTGTTAAAAAATTCGTTAAATTAATATAAAAAATCTATAATACCCCTTATTTACATTTTAATTTTTCACTTGTTGCCACATGATATAAACTCATTCTCTAACCACAACCACACCACCACCACCACCAAATGAAAATGTCAAAAACTCCATTCAAACTTATAATCTCTACAATCACCTAAAAATAAAAGCAATCCACAAACCATCTAACAAACTCACCATTATCATCATTACCAAAAAGTAAATGCAAAAAAAAAAAAAAAAAAGAATAAATAAAAAAATGAAAAAAATCCATGTTCTCTCACGTGAACTCTTCCTAGACATATGGGTCTAATTCTGCCACGAGAGCCACCAAATTGGCAACTACAATTTGAACCTTCACCACAAAATCCTCCTAAAGCCCCCAACAATGATTGAAACTCCAAGCGAGTCAACAATCGCCCTGACTCTCTCCTGGTCAGTGGCAATATTCGAAAAGTCATTTGCAGCAGCAATTTGAGACTTAGGGGAAGATCATTCTTTAAGCAATTCCAACAAAGGCAAAATTCCTCCTTCTTCCCCTATCATTTTCTTGTTTCTATCACTGTCCTTAGCTAGAGAGGCAAGTTCATTAGCTGCATCAACTCGATCTGACCCATATAGATAGTAGATATATAAGATCAAGCCCAAGCAAGAATATCATCGTCACTAATAATAAGAGAAAAGGATAGATAAGTACCTCCATCAGATTCAAAAATTAACAAAAGTCATTTTATGTCACCGATAGAAGACTCCAGAAGGTTAGAAACGTTTGAAAATCAGTGGTGGAGATGATGGAAAAGACCTGATAGAGAACGCCACAAATGGAACCTTAGAGAGGAGATGTGAGACGTCGTTTTCACCAATAAGGATAGAGCGGTTACCTTTGAATAAGACGACATAGTCTTTAACTAGCTTGTAGTACTAGGAGTGAAATTTTGTGTGTTTTTAGATTTTCTGAGTGGAGAAGAGTATTTGGGGATAGGATCAGTGGTTGAGGAGGAAAGGGAGAGACAACTGGATCGTTTCATGGTGGGTTTGATGACAATGAAGAGAAGAGATTGAGACCTGACATAAAACCTACAATTGAAGTGCATCAGCAAATGAAAATCACAAACTACAACAACCCCGCTGCCGACTGAAATCGAGAATATAAAATTCTCAACATTCCCTCGAAAAGAAAAAAATTTATGAGTTTTCTCAAACAAAAACCAAAAACTAGATATGTGATGAAAAGGATAAAAGGGATAGGAGTATTTTGGACATTAAAAATATATATTTTAATAAAAAAATTGATTTTTAGAGATTTAAATAACGGAAAAAGAGTGAAAATAAACGAAATATAGTATTTATCTAACGAAATCAAAATGAAAGAGTGTTTTAGTATAATTTTAAAAACAGAATGACATATTAATATAATAAAAAAAAAATATAGGGGTATCAATGTAATTAACTCATATTTATATAATGCTAAAGTTAAAAGAGCCTTCTTATAGTTTATTATCATCCATCCAAATTGAAGAACATGAGAAATTGTATCAAATTATAATTTTATTGTATATAATTAATGGTAAATGTAATTAATCAATTAATAATAAGCATACTTATGCATAGGTCAATCTATAATTTAAAAAATGTGAAATTTTTTAAAATCTAGACTTGTCCAACTCATAATTTTTCAGATAAGTTGAGGTTCATGTCTCGTTTGACGGGCAAATTTAATCATAAATTTAATAAAATTAATTATTATATAAATATATTGATGTAATATTAATTGTACATAATTAATCATGCATTTATAATAGATATAAAAGGATTAATATTAAGTAGAGGTGAAAGTTAATTCGATCAAACCGATCTAATTAAATTAAAATTATTTATTTTATAATTATTTGATTTGATTTTAACTTGAAAATAAAATAAATTAAAAATTCTATTTAATTTATAATTTAAGTGTTTTTTTATTTTAAATTGAAGTTATATATATATATATATATATATATATATATATATATATATATATATATATATAACTTTTTATTATTATTATAATTAAATACGTTTATTTTTATTTTTTATACATTCACATTTTTTTTAACCTAAAATTAATTTAAAATTTTAAAAAATAATATTTATGAAAATTAACTAAAATAAATTATAAAATTTTTATTTTTAAGAAAAAAGATAAGTTTTAGATCTATTAATTAATAAAATAGATAAATTTTATTTTGTACTAATTTCTAATTTTTTTATCACCAACACTTTTTTTATTTTTTTTCTTAAATTTATAATAAAATAATAATAATTTAAAAAAAAAATAATTTGAAATCAATAAATTAAAAACGATTAAATCGAATCAAACCAATTATCTAACTATAATAATAATTTAATTTAATTTAATATTCTTCAAATCAAAAGAATTTATTTAACTTGATAAAATCTTTGAAACTGAAATGGTATCATCTGTAATACTAAGTTACATATAAAGATAAATATAAATATAATATATTACACATACATTATACATATTTATAATAATTTGATAAATAATAAAATTTAAACTTTTATTACATTTTATATAAAATAAAAAAATAAATCACTCTTTAAGTAAAATAAAATGAAAAATAAATAATAAAAATAAAAATGAACTTAATAAATAATAATATTTTATATATTAAATAATATAAAAGTAAAATAAGCTCATACAATGCGTGTGGACTAATATTTCACTGGTAAATTGATTTAAAACTGTAAAATCATGAATTTAAATTAATAAAAAATAATACAGTCATAATATCATATTCACTGTGGGTCGTAAATGGGCCTTCATGAAAGGCGGGTGGGATTTACAACGAACCCGAACTCCACTTCTTGTCTCCCTGGCTCCCCGTTCATCGCAACCTCTAAAACCCAAAACCCCCTCTTTTTTCTCTTACTAACTAGTCGTTGCCAATCTGGGTAAGTTTTCCCTCCTCCATTCTTTTATAACTGTATCTATATTTTTGTTTTGCTATGTGTTATCTTTATCATTCAATTTGATCAATTCTAACGGGCAGTGTTTTTCTTTTCTTTTCTTTTTTTCTCCTGTTTTCGTTCTGTTATTTTACCAACAGATGCTAAAGAACACTGCTTTTTTGCTTTTGGGGGGTCTCTTTAGACGGTTCTTAGGTTCGATTCTGACATTTTTTTAATGGGTATGTAGAAATATGCGTATTGGGTAGTTTTTCTGATGTTTATTGGTAGCTGTTTTGTGTTTCTACAGTTGAAGTTAGATTGATAAAAAGATGATAAAGAGGCGATTCTATAGGGAAGAACACAGGGAAAGAGATGATCCCTCCGCAGATTCATCTTCATCTTCTTCTTCAGATGATGACTCTGAAGTTGAAGCAGAGGCTACAGAGGAATCAGAGGATCATGCTGCAGTTGCTGAAGCAAAAGAAAATGATGAGTACCGCTCCACATCTTCAGGTTTGCTCCACATTCTATTTTTTTTTTATCAGTTTTTCTTGGTGGGTCTCGATTGATTACTGCTACTAGTGATCCCAACAGCTACATGGTTCTGTTTACAAGTGAAGTTTTGATTTATGTTAAAGGGGAGACTTTGGAAACTGTTGTTTTGGTTGTAGTTTGATAAACTTTTTGTGCTTTATATATTAAAAAAGTACAGTAATATTCTGCTTTTGTTATTGGACATCTATATTCAGGGGTGTTACTGGTATATTCAATATTGTGTGCCTAGGGCTTGATCAGAAAACTGTATGTTATCCTGAATTATTATGCTAGTGTATTTTCATTGTAAGTTATAAGTGCATTTTTTTTTTTTTCAGTTTCATTTGTTTCATATCCTTTTTCTAATGCATAAATATTAAAAGATGCTTGTTTGCAAGCTAGTTTAACTTTCAGGAGTATTTCTGATTGGTTTACGTCTTTTGTTGATATAATTCAGGATATTATGTGAGTGATGATAGCTCAGCAGATGAGGTTGATGCTGACACATCAGGTAGGATTTGCTTTTCCATAGGTGCTTGTGCATTTTTATTGATAACATTGCTCCTATGTTTTTTGCATTGCGTAATAACTCTTATGTGGAACATTTACTGTATTATCTAAGACCTTACAAATTGCTTGACCATTCCATTGAAACAATAATCTAAAATCAATCACTGTGTTACGTGTGGATATCAGCTAGTATATTTGATTGACTGACTTCCTTTTAGCCTCCCTTTCAGCACCACCGCCACCGCCACTGCCACCTTCAAAACTATCACTGGTGATGGTGGTCCGCCCCCTCTGGCAGCGGTGGCGCGATGAAGATTCGCCGGACCATCATCATAGGCGATTCATCACCACCCCTACCACCACCACTGACGGTTCACTGTCACTTACGTGGTCACCAATTTTTTATTTAATTTCAATTTCAATTCTTTAATTGAAATAAATATTGGAATTATAATTTTAACACAATTTTAATTCTAGAGAATTGGAATTGGAATTAAGATTCTCAATTCTAATTTCAATTCCTTATCCCAAAACGGACCCTTTAGGAATTTACTTGGGAGGCTTGGTTGTTTTCATTGACCATCTAGGCAAATCACCAAGGATTTATCTTTCTTGTCAAGTGTTAACAGTATGAACCCTGTTAACGGCATTCTATTTGAAGATGTTTTGCTTGCTCACTCGTTATATTTATGTTGTACTTTAATATCATTAATTGGTTTATTTCTATTTTGTTTGAAGGAGTTCAGTTCATTTTGTATCTGAAATATTGCCTGTATTTTATAGATTGTTATTCCTATTTTTGTCTTGGTTGGACGCTTGTGATAAACATATAGAATTCCTGACTTTCCAAAGATTAGAATGGTTATCTTAGATGGCTGTCAACAAAATTCTCTGTTTTCGTCTTGAATGGTATTCTCTTTTTCTAGGAAGGTGGTTGTTAGTAATTTAATTAGAAATTTGTTAATTGCTAATTCACTATAGAGACATGCTTGATCAGAGAAGTTGCTAAAGGAAAATAAGCTGAAGTCCATCTTCAAAAGTGATGGGGAAATCGAGAATCAGGAAACCGCTGCAGAGATGCATGCTCAAATTGTGGCCCTGGGACAGGTTGGTTCATCTTGATGGGTATTACCAAATTGACTGGTTGATTGGAGGTTAGATGCTAATTTAACCAACCTAATTTAACTTTTTGTAGAGAATAAAGAAAAAAAAAAAAAAAGAAAAATAAAGGGCGTCAACGACAAAAGAGCAGAACTAGAAAGAAGGTATGAATATTGAGTAGGGATGTAAACAATCCGAGTCGAGCCGAACTTTGAACAGCTCGAGCTCAGCTCGTTTATTATGCTGTGTCCAAGCTCGACTTGTCACAAGCTCGTCAAGTTCGAACTCAACTCGTTTTGTAAAATAAGAAAGGAATCAAATAGCTTATCCGCTCTCTATCAAAGCTCAAATTCAAGCTCGAGAACTTTGAATCATTAACTTTCAAATGATATATTTTCAATAAAAATTAATACAAAATACAGAAAAAGAATTTACAACCATATTTTCAGAAATTGAAATAAATTAAAAAAAAAAAAAAACTTATTACAATAACTAAACTTGATCAAATTAACTACATTTTCTTAGATCTTCCTTTATTGTTCCTTAAGAATCACTTAATCCACGCAAACTACTTGATTTGAGCCTACAAAAAACATTTTTTAATTAACAACTCATCACAACAGAAATGGAAAAATAAAGATTTAAACCCACAAAAAAAAATGTGGTTGAGACGAGAATAAAAAAAATAGCAGATAAAAAAAAAATAATAAAAAATGGCAGATTGAAAAATAAAATCGAGAAAAAAATATTTTATTCCTTAAATAAAGGAAAATAGGCACACTAAAAGAAAACAAAAATTGACATATTAAAAAAAAAAATAGATTGTACTAACCTGAAATCTTAGATAGATGAGGAAGAACAAGAAATTGGTGACTTGAGCCAAGCTTTTATCGTCTTAATCGGTATTCAGTAATGGTAAGGGGTGTTTTTGTGGAGCAGATCTAAGATTAAGGAAAAGAAGAACTGAATGAAAGAGGAATTGAAAGAGTGAGAGTGAGGGGATGGCTGAGTTTAAGATTTTAGGGTTTTGTTTGTTAGGCTGTTAAAATAATAAAAAAAAAAATAAGATTAATGTTTTCATTTTTAATTTGTACAAATAATCAAAACTATGGAGTTTTGATGGAGTTTTTAGTTGAAAGTATGACAACTTAAATTTGAAAACAACTTATTTTTTAAATGTAAATTATAATTTTTTAAAAAAAAAATACAATTACTTCATTTATTTTTTAATATTTTACTTTTCATATATATATATATATATATATATATATATATATATATATATATATAACTCGTAATTTGATTATTAACTTAATTAAATTTTTAACACAT
This sequence comes from Aleurites moluccanus, assembly GCA_948193065.1. NCBI lineage: Eukaryota > Viridiplantae > Streptophyta > Magnoliopsida > Malpighiales > Euphorbiaceae > Aleurites > Aleurites moluccanus. Next base: position 10,122 of record CANXYC010403382.1, read on the forward strand.
TTTACTTGCATGTTAATATAGTATATAACTTTTCACTTTATATAAGTTTAAAATTGTTTATCAAAGTTCAATTAATTTTAATTCATATTGTATCATACTCTTCATTAAGTTATAAAAATAATTAATTTTTATAATACTATTATCTATTACTTTATATACCTATTATCTTAGTTCATTAATTTATTTATTTCAACTAGTTATTTTATTCTGTTATAAATTATGTAATCATATAATTTGACATGTATTTAATATGTCAAATCATATGCTTAGGTTTCAAGATAAATGTCATACTAACTTTACGTCAAATATTATTTGAGATGTGTTAAATAAAAACCAATAATTTGAAAATTTAAAAAGATTAATATAAAGTTATGTTAACATAAATTTTAATAAACTTATATAATTTGTTTAAAATCTCAATGTACCTCTATGCTTAAATTGTAATTATTCATATTCTTTTATGGAATAATCACAAATGAAAATTATACATTTATAATATAATGAAAATCATAAAATGCCATTAATTAATATAAATAAGTAAAGTTTTATCCTATGATGAGGTAAGTTAACGAGCTTATAAATGAGCATGTTTACGAGCTTGATTAATGAGCCAGCTTACAAGTCTAATTAACAAGTCAATTTACGTGCTTGATAATGAGTTAAGTCTCGAGTTTAAATAAGTTGAATATTTGTGAACTCAAAAAAAATAAGTTCGAACTTGGCTCGTTTATAAATAAACCGAGCTTTTATCAAGCCGAGTTGCAAGTAGCTCGCAAATTGCTCAACTTATTTATATCCCTAATAGTCATTTGTTGATAATCAAGTGTTTTTCAAGGTTTTAATATCGTTTGAGTTTGTTTTGATCTCTTAATGTTAATAGCAGCAAGGGAAAGGTGTTTCAAATATGGAGAAAACTAAACTAAGGGATCAACAAAACCATCAGCCAAGAAAAGGCCTAAAAGTGAGAAGTGAGAACTGAAGAGTGCAATATTCCTGTTTGCTGCAACGGAAAAAGAAAAAGGAAAAAAGAAAAAAAAGAGGGGAAGGGAAAATTAGAAGGAAGTAATAGCTCTATAGTTTCTCGATAGTTACTAAGATGGTGCATAGTGAGTATTTTTTTAATCTTTGTTCGATTTTGATAAATCTAAATTATTATTATTTTTCCTGCTGGAAAATTTTGGTTTGTAGGATATGGAATTGTAGCAGGATCGCGTTGTTCAGATAGGATTAACAGTACTTTTGTTTAACTAATTATAGGTTTTCTGAAGAATTAATTAAATGATGAGTACAATTTGCATTTCTTTAATTAACACGAGTTCGAGAGGAGATTTTTATGTTGGTTAGTGTTTTTACTGGAGATATGAATAATGCCTATCGAAACATGACATGGTACTAGTATAAATTACTCTCTCTGGCTTCTATCTGGCCATTGATATACATTAATTATTTAATTTACAATTAATTTTAAGCTTGTAATAATGAACTAAAACTTTCATTTTAAGGCTCCAGTAAAATGTATGTTAGAGGCTCCTGCATAGCAAAAAGTTCACTCTTAGACTTCACAATCAAGGACCGTTTGGCATTTGAATTCTTAATTGCAAAGCTAATCGCTAATAGCTAATCACTGCTGTTGAACTAAACAAAGCTGTTCATAAACTTAAAAGATATCAAAATGGCTTTGAAGCACCAAGTGAAAAACTTTTATCAGTTTAAACCATAAAAATTTTATCAATTCTCCTACCAATTAAAGTATATAAAGCTTGTCATACATTCAAAGTACCAATCATTCAAATTTAAATTCACACTTTTAAGTTCATCTTCAGCTTGAATACCATTGTGAAAAATTTAGCTTAGGCATTCTAATAAAAATAGTTTCTGAGCGTAGAAACTAGGAAATCAAGATTGACAGGATAATCAACCTGAAATTCAATTAGATCTTCACAAACTCGAGCATTTCAATTGAGTACAAAAGGTGTCTAGGTAGTGATACAGTGGTTAGAGAAAAGGTAGCTTGTTGAACCCAGTGTATCCATCACCACTTAAAACATTTTGTGAAGTTCAAAAGTAGTTCCCCAGATGCCATTCACAAAAATATCTGGCAAAGGCATCACTAAGTGATTATCAGGATATAGATTAGAAGGGGAAACTTCGGAGGCCATCAGTTGGTAATGATCATAAGATTCAAGATTCATCTTTACCCGAGGAATGGGCAGGAGAAGGAGGCAACTGTTCTTCATTTCCATCAGTTTCAGCAGGTTGTTCATGCGGAGTTTGCTCAGCACCTTCAGCATTCTCAGGATAAAAATTGATAGGGAACTTTGTGACCCTTGGTTTGTCAGACAAAATATTTCTTTGAACCTTATCGATCAATACTTTTGGTGGAGGTTCCTCTCTTAGTTGCTCATCTTCATAATCATTGTTCACGTAGTAGCCAACCCTAACAAATTCTTGGCCCAGATAAGAACAAGTCAGCAAAAGCACTGTCACACCGATGATATCTTCTTCGCGAATCTTCAAAGGATCCGGTGGGTCTGCCTGGAAGGTGTCCAACCAAAAGCATAAAAAAAATTCTTTCAAAATCACAACATGCACAAGAGTCCAACGTAAATAGTTAACGATTGGGTAAGTGAAAATTGCCTGTAAAACAAAACGATAGTTTCCAACATTGACAGGCCCGACCAGTACACTCTCCAAAAGTTGATCATATGTCTCATCTTCAGCAGACCCCACATAGATTAATTTCCATTCCAAATCTGCATTGAGATGGCAAAATTAACAAAGTTAACATCTGAACCATAACTTCTCTACAAACAATTAATTCCACCCCTTCTAGAGAGAAGATTTTACTGGCACAAACAGTTTAGTCCCTATATCTTATTAGAGTTGCAGAATATATAAAAATAACACCTATAATGGAACCTATGCTCTCACACTGCACTCGTGATTAGGAACACACAAGTGTTTATCTTTTGATATAATTAATTCAAGCTCATAAAACAGCTATGAGATTTGCCCTGGTAAGCAAACTGATCTACAGCATCTGATCTATTTCAGAAGCTCTTATATCTACCTTTTGAAGACTTCCAGTGACACTGCAAAGTGCACAGAAAGTTTGATTACAAGTTACAAGTTGATTACAAGTTACAAGGGAGCCATAACTGTACAAACAAATCGCTCGAGTCACCACCTACTGAAACTTAAATTGAGGTTCTGTAGCCCCATGATGGATTTGACCTGGAGTCAGATTTAGCATACCTAGCCCTAAGACCAGAGAAAGGGAGGGTTTACCAAAGGTTGATGACTTGGTGGCAATGTACAATTAGTTACACCTCAATGCCTAGATCCTAAAGGCTTCAATTAGTTTGAGACTAAAGTTCAGTTAAGCTGAGGACACTTGCTGCTGCTTTGTTGGCCAACTTTCATTTGATGCAAGCTCCAGAATGAATAAAACTTTTCATGCATGAATACATAGTACAAAGCAATGATGCTGCAATGTGAAGCCCAAAAATGTCTTAAGGAAGTTGAAGGTATCTGCCTAAAATCAGAACTCAACCCTGCCAAATTAATCTTCTGATACAAAATATTTAAGAAAGGTATTGTACATAGCAACTCTCAATTAAAAGACAAATCGTGAATTTCATGAAAATATGATACTATGCATACACAGCGTAACAGGTAAAGCAAAGAAACATGCAACTGCTGCCACAGTACTCATTTGAAAAGCCAAAAATTATTTGAGGTTTGGTTAGCATGCTTTCTTATTTGATCACAAGCTCCTAAGTGCTAACCACATTCTAAGAACTAACCTAACCGTCTAGGCCAAAGTAGCATAGGGGTGTTGGATCTAGACCAAAATTCCAATTGAATCTTCCTAGTGGAGGTAATCAAGGAAAGTGAGAAGGCCATAAGAATGCCTAATTTCCTCTGGCAACTGAAACCCTGGTCAGAAGCACAATAAGGGCAAGCTTCCTTACCAACCACGAAATTCTTCAATGCCATAGCCAGACTTGTAAGCAAAAAAGATGAACCAGAACCTAAGACAAGTTCTATATAGTTCTATTTATTGTGCATTATAATCTCCATCACAGTACTTCAGAAAACTATTTATAGATCATTATATTTATTACTCAAACAATTTATAGGGCCCTCTTCTACAAAAGGAATGCTACTCTCAAACGCAAGCAAACACATTGTACCTACTCGATGAACCGACTTAACAATTGATCTTCTATTATTTATTCCTCTGTAATACAAAAACAATAATGTTCTTTGAACAAATTAAGCTCTAAACAAGCCACCTCCAGCATTAAAGTTTTTATGAATCAAAACCATGTACTATTGTAAAAACTAATGATCAACTTGAACCTTTATTACTCTTTGCTCAATCCCATCTCAGGTTTGACTTACACCCGTTAAAAATAATACTCAGAAGGCAGGAATCTCTTGTAAAACTCTCTTTGAGATGTTACCATTGTTTGTTCTCATTGAATTATCCATTTCTCACAAACCAATTAACCTTTTGATCATAAACAAAACCCATCTCAAATTCATTCAAACTCACAATTTAATAAAAAAAACTAAAAATTCAAAACAAGGACAATATAAATAATAGAAGAGAATGAACAGAAGGAAAATCAAAAGCAGAAAATTTACCATCTTTAAGAGGAGTCAAGCACTCATAAGAGATCTCGAACTGAAAGGGGGACAAAAACGGCGCCGGATTATCCAAAACAGTAACGTTGGTAATATTCACAGCACTCATTATGCAACAAATCAAATTGAAACCCTAGATTCTAACTTCCAAAAACTTCATGAAAAAACCAAAACAGAATCCAACTCAACTGGAGAGAAACTAACTACAAAATAAGTAAAAACATTCCTGCGAATCAAAAACTTGGGTATTTGGAGAAAAAACGCAGAGAAAACTGAGGGAAAGTGTTTTCCAAGGATTTGAGTTTTGGGGGTTTCAAATTCTAAACTCTAAAGTGAAAAAAGAATTGTGGGTAATGGAATTTTTAAAATGGGAAAGGCGGAGGAGATGGTTAAAGCCATGGAAATTGCAAATGGCGGGAGATTGGTTTTGGTTATGAAAAGAGGGAAGCGGGAATTGAAATAGGAAATGGAATTTCAGACTAGGGCTGAGTTGTAATTTTTTGGAGAGGATTGGTAGTTGAACTTGAAAAAAAAGTTTCAGTTTATAATTTTTTTTTTATTTTTTTAAATATCTTTTTTTTAGTTAAATTCTATTTTAAGGAATATATATATATATATATATATATATATACAAACAAACAAAGGTGATAAAGTGAAACTTCTCACTATCTTTGTGATGGATTTCAATTTGGCCCTTGTGAAATTAAATATATTATTTCTAAAAAATTAAATAGAAAAATATTAGAGTTTTGAATTTTTCAAAGCTACAGGGATCAATTGTAAATGTTTGAAAAGTGAGGGATCAATCGTAAATTAGTGATCTTTATGATTGCTAAAAAAAAAGTAGTTCTTGTAGGAAAAAAAATAATTAATTACTCTAATATTTTTATATTTTTTAAATTATATTAAATTATTTTTATATTATTATATTAAAATATTTTTATATTTTATTTCCATCATTTCATTCAATTTTTTTCCATTTTATGTTAGTCAAAATATAAAAAATAATTTTTTAATTAAAATATTTATTTAAATACCCCAATTATCAATGTTATTTATTCATCCTATAACCCATAACCATCATTCTTCTTCTTCTACATTTCACATTCCAAATCAAAACCCACGAAATATAATTACCCACCAAAATTCAAACAACAAAACAATAATTGATAGTGTAACCATAATTACCCACCAAATCATTTTTTTCTTTTTCAAATGATTCAGGATTTGATGGGTTTACAGCAACATAACACATAACCCAATCTCCCATCTTTCATACCCGATGTCGCCCATTTCTTCTTCCCCCAGTCAATGTATTAAAGAATAACTATTTTGGAGAAAATTTCAGTATGTTACCAAACATCTTTCAGCTTTTCAAGGTTTCTTTTGTTTGGTATTCAAAGCTGTAGATCTGATTACTTTTCCCAGTTTTGGTTCTTTTCTTATTCTTCTCTTATTTTTTGGGTTTTCTTTTAGCTTCACTTGTTAAATGGAATTCCTAAAAGTAGTGTATTAGTTAATATAATAGCTGACAATAAGAAAAGGCAAAACCCACACAGATAAATATATTATATGCTTGTTTATAATGTTGAATTTGGTATTAATTAAGTGATAAGGAAGGGATTACTAAGATTCTGTTAAGTGGGTTTTTTTGTGGGTTTTGAATGACCTTTTTTTTTCTTTATTGGGGTTATTCTACTTTGCTGTTATAGATGAATTCTATATTTTAGCTTAATTGATGTTGTAGGGGCCTGCGTTCTTCATGGAACTTGTTTTTAACAAATGGGTATTTGATGTGAATTGAGTTAGAATTTGTTTGAAAATGTTTGTGCCAAATTGATCTGCCATTTAGTATAATTTGCAATGGGTTGGCAGTGGAAGAGTGATGGAGAAGTTAAAAATTTTATTGTGGATGGGAATGAAATTAAAGGAGTGCCATGAGATCGAATTTAAAAGAATTTAAAAGAATAGTATAAGAATGAAAATGAAGAATGTTATAAATTTTTTATATTGATTTAACGGATTTTTAATAGAAATATCTTATTTTTTAATAGAAGCAAAATGTATAAATGTTTTAGTATAATTTTAAAAATACAAAAATGATTTAATATAATTTAGAAAAATATAAATATATCAAAGTAATTAACTTAAAAAATTTATGAATTTTCATAAAAATTATAATTTTTACATGACCTTTTAATTTTAACAAATTTAATCACAATTTTTTAATATTGGTAGATTTTGGACAAATTAAATTTCAGGTCAAATTTTCAACGGCTGGATCTGACATTAATAATTTCTATTAATATTTTTGACATATCTTAATATGATTGAGAATTTAAAAAAATATATTTATAAAAAATTCATAAATTTATATGAAAATTAAAATTTTGGTTGAACTTTTAAATTTGACAAATTGAATCACATAATTTCAATTTTTAAAAAACGAAAACGTTTCAAAAAAAATAAAAGAAAATCAAAATCTGGAAAATCAAAAGTTAGCATAGAAACAAAATTAAGGATCCGTTTGGAAAGTCTAAAATTAGAGTTGAATTTAAATTTAAATTCTCAATTCCAGTATTTGAAAGTTATCTAAAATTAGAATTATAACTACAATTTCATAAAATTATAATATAATTAAAAAATCAATTTCACAATTTCATTTCCAACACATAAGAATTTCAATTTCATAATTACCACTATAATCATCTCTCTCACCGCCACTCCCAGCACCACTGCCATCGCCACCGCTACCTCCACCTCCAATTCTACCACCGGCGATAGTAATCCATTACCACCAGCGATGGTAATCTGACACTACCGGCGACAGTGGTTCGCCACATCCGACGACAGTAGCTCAACGATGATGATGAATCACAGGACCGTCATTGTCGATAATGATATTGCCGGACGCCGGCGATCCATCGCCACCGCCACCGTCATCACCGATGATTTATCACTACTTCCAACTCTATCGCCATTTTCATTAACACCAATTTTTTATTTAATTTCAATTTCAAATTAAAATTTTTATATAAAACAAATGTTAGAATTACAATTTCAACATAATTTTAATTCTATAAAATTAAAATTAGAATTGAAATTCTCAATTTCAATTTCAATTCTTGTACCTAAACAAACCCTAAGCGAAAATGAAGCAAATAATCGGTAATGCTCAAGCAATGGTGGTGATGAGTGGTCTGAAGATGTCAATGACAATATAAATTATCACATTAAATTTGATCTTCAAAATTTAGCTTGAAATATTTCCGATATAAAAATTGTTAAAATTTAAAAATTTATATAAAATTACAAATTTCTAAGTTCATTAATTTTTTCTATAAATAACTTTTTTAATTCTCAATCATATATTCTAGCATAATAAAAATATTAATAATAAATTCAATCCCCGAAAATTTAACATAAAGTATTATCAGTGGAAAATTTATAAAAAAATTGAAAGAATGTGATTAATTTATTAAAATTTAAAATTCATGCAAAAATTACTATTTTTGTGAAAATTTATGAATTGTTTTGTAAATGACAAAAAAAAAAATGGTTGGCCCAAAATTTCTGTAATTTCCTCATCAGATCATGAACAATTCTAAATATGTCGGCCAACCTCAATTCCTAGAACCAGGAGGAATTGGACTTCCGAATCTTTTGCTGATTATATATATATATATGTGCGTAGTATTTATTTTTCATCGTACAGAAATTTAAAATCAAAATTTCAATCATATAGACTAAAATTTACATTGCACTGAAGACTCTTTCATTGTTCGTCTTTGAAGAACTACGGAAGAAAGAAACGTAATAAACAAATATTACCCGCCACATTTTGACCATCGAAAAATTCCAAGAAGAAGAAAAAGATAGTACAATCAGCAATTGAAGGTGATGATGATGCTTCCAATGAGAATTCAATGCATAACTTGCAGTAATTATATGGACGTGAAGGTAAGAAATTCAATTCTCGCGAAGTAATTGCTTATGGTGAGACTTATCTGGGTATCAAAATTATTAGATTTTACTTTAAATGCAGCAATTGTTTATCTGAAATTGTTACGAAAACCGACCCACAAAACTTTAGTTATTTGGTCGAGTCTGGGGCCAAGAGCTATTATGAATTCCAAGAATTTGATAGTGAAAATGCTCTTGTTAAAGATTCAATTGAGGAACTGGAGAAGAAGTCTCTGGTTTTGAAAAGAGAGATGGAGATGGTTAATACACTGGGTGAACTTCAATTTTTGAAGTCTATTCATGAAACTGTGAGTTGTGATGAAATGTTTAGGGCATTACAGGAAAAGAAAGAAAAAGAGAAGAAGTTGGAAAAAGAAGATTAAGAATATGCAAAATCAATTGATTTATCAGAAAACAAAGTTTTATTCGAAGAATATGTGATGAAGATTTTGATGATTATGAAATGTTGTTGAAAAGAAGAAAGGGTTTTGGAGAAGGCCTTAATGAGAATCCAAGAGATGAACTGATGACAGTTAATTTTAGTAATGTTAAAGTTGTTTCAAGATCTTCAGGGATTAGGGCAAAACCAAATTTGGTTTCTGGTTTCAAGAATTTGGCAAATCAGGAAGAAAATGAAAGAGCCGAAGGCAGAAGAGATATTACAGGTTCTGGATTGCAATCACTGTGCCCAGAGGCGGATGCACCAATAGGCAGGGCTAGTTGCCCCTTCATTTTTTTAATTTTTAATATAAAATTACTATTTAATCTCTATAATTAATAAAATTAATAAAATAATTCTTTTATTTAAAAAAAAATAATTTTTAAATCCCTAATAAATTATTATATAATTTCATTTTCTTTCTTTTTTTTTTTCTTTTTTACCTTTTAATTTTTAAAATAAATTATTATTTAGTCCCTAAAATTTATTAAAATAAATAAAATAATTCTTTTATTTTAAAAAATTAATTTTTTAATTTTTAATAAAATATTATTTAATCTTATTTCATTTCTTCTTTTTTTTTCTTTTTTTTTTTTATTTTTATTTTTTTTCCATAAAATTATAATTACTTTTATTATTCTTAAAATTTATAAATCATTTCTTAAATCGAAAGAAGATGTCTCTTCCTAAAAATCATGTATTCATCCTAAAATTCATGCATTTGTCCGTTACTCTGTGCTAGAACTACTCATATGATGATGACAGTGATTCACGTGTCAATGCTGAACCTTTTTTTTTTTTTCTTCAATAGCTTGAACTATTGATAATCTTGTGTAGTAAGTGCAATTGTATTCATAACTTATTAATTTTCATGCTATCATATAGCTCCGTTTAGAAATACTAATGTGAAAGAATTCAATTTAATATTCTCATACAAAAATTATATCAAATATTGTGTATATATACAATAAATTTAATTTAATTTATTAATTATTTATATGTATTTAATATCAATTTATTATATTTTCTTAATTATCTGTATTTATTTAATAATAATTAATAATATTAAACTTTAAGAAATTACAATGTGTATTTATGTAAATGACAATAAATTAAATTTTTATTAAGTGATATAATTTCTGTTTAGTCTGAAGTAGTATAAACTACCTTGTTCCAAACGGAATTTATTTGATAAAGGTTATATCAAATCAAATTGAAATTTATATAATTATTTGGTTTGGTTTTGGTTTGAAAATATAACAAATTGAAAAGTTTAATTTAATTTATAATTTAAGTATTTTTTTTCAGTTTCAAATCGAATCGAACTAAAATTCTATATATATATAATACCTTTTACTATTATTATAATTAAATATATTTAATTTTATTTTATATACAATCGACAAAATTTTTTAATTTAATATTAATTTAAAATTTAAAAAAATGATTATTCATGAAATTAATTAAAAATAAATAAAAAAGAGAAATTCTTAAAAAAATATATAAATTTTGAGTGTGTTAATTGATGAAATAAGTAAATTTTATATTGTATATTTAAATATTTTTGATATTTTTTATCACCAATACTTTATCTTCTTTTTTTTCAATTTTATAATAAAATAATGATGATTTATAAAAAAATATTTTTGATTTGAAATCGACAAATCGAATTAATTTAATTTGAAAATTTTTCAAATAAAAAAATATTGATTTGATTTAATAACAACTCTCCAAACTAATCAAATCACCGCCACTAATTCACCCTCTGCTAAACAAGACCTACAGCAGCCTGGTGAACTGGTGAAAGAAGAGTCTGCACCATGTATTTGCCTAACAAGTTCAGGAGGAAACCATAAATCCTTCTTTCAAGTACGACACCATGTATAGGTCTAGATTGGCTTTGAACACCTCAATAAAAAAAATTATTTGTTTATAAAAAATTTTCACTCCACCTAATTAATTCAGCTTTTATACACTTAGCCAATCTAAATTTAATTTTTTACATATAATTAAATTTTCGAATCATTCGGTTTGATTTTTTGATCCTTGGAGATGAGCCTAAAAGCTACGTTCAAAATTCTTCATATCAGGTAATTAGTTGAATAATTGAAAATACTAACAATAGATAATGAATAAAATAGATAAATATCATTAGATTGAATGATAATATAAGACTTCTTGATTGAAATCTGATGGATATCTGAATTTTCTTTATCTTAATGAACATTTTTTTTTCTAATTTTCAATAATATGGATGCTAAATAAGTTATACAATAGGTGAAATCTATTGGAGGTTTAATGTATATATATAAATATATAAGTTTTAAGAAATTCATAGATATATATATTAATGAAATGAAGTTGGAAATACAAATGCAAGTTCTAAAATTTCTTTGCTTTACATGTAAATGTTAATCTATGTTGATTTTAAATATAAGCCGTAATCAAAATTTCAAATTAATTAACTCTGGTATATAATTAAGTTTCTCAGTTATATAAAAAAAAATCAAAGATGGATATTTTTTGACGCTAATTAACTAAAATTATCGTTAGTTTACAATAGCGACAAATTAGTGATGGGAAATCCATTGTTATTTATACTTCTCGCTGATTGAACAGCGACGCACTTTTCATATCCGTCACTAAATGGTGACAAATTATTGTTCTCACAGAGAAATTTTTTTTGGTCGCAAATTAACAAAGGATACAAATTTGATGTTAATGCTCTCGCTAAATGTGATTGACTTTTGATTCAAAATTCTAAAATTTTAATTTTTACATTGCGCTTCAATTTTAGAATACATACTATTATTCAATTTTTCAAATATAATAAAATTATTAATAATTTTTAAATTATATATATATAATTACATCATTTTACAATATATATACATATATATAATATATATATATATAGTTGAATTTAGTTTTCACGGATTTATTTAAAATTGAATTCACAATCAAAACCATAGTAACATTTTTTAAAATTTTATAAATCATAACCAATTATATCACTTTTAAAATCAATAATTTTTATTCGGATTGGATGGATTAATCGGTTTTATCGGTTTTTAATTTTTTTTTCGGATTTATATATATTCTCTTAAGGCCCACAAATTCATTTTTGCCTCTCTTTTTCCTTAGATATTAATTTTTTTTAATATAATAGTTATATTTTACAATTATTCATAAAATATTTCAATTTTAATTTTATCAACAATAATAATGGCATTTGACCATAAATTATGAATTTTATGAGATTTATATATTTATTTGGTTTTCTAAAATATGTAAAAAATTTTGCATGTGTAAAATTTGAAATTTAGAAAATTTTCAGTCTTTTAAAATTTTATTTATTTTTTTCCTAAATATATTTTAAAAAATTTTAGTTCATTAAAATTAAATTTGATGGCGAAATTTTATATCATGAAAAATTATTTTATTAATTTATATTATATATTAAATAATTAAATATTAACGGAATTAATAATTTTATATTTAAATAATTAATAAAACATATCACAATAATTACCTAATTGTTAAATTAGAAAAAAATAATCATAGATTTCTTTCAAGAGAAACAACAATTCTGATAGCAGTTTTTTATTAAAATTCAATACAATAATGTTAAATCATAAATTAGTGTAAATAATTTTAAGAATATTTGTTAAAAATAATTATTTTATACAAAATATAATTTTAAAATAATTATATTAAAAAAATATAAATAAATTAATATAAAAATAATTGAATATATTTCGTATTGATTAAAAGTTTCACTTGTTACGTATTTATTTTATTTTTAAATATATTTATCTAAAATTATTTAAATTTTTTAATTTTTAAAATATATTTTTAAAAAATAAAAAATAAAATATTATAAATGGATCAAACAAGCTGAATGACACTTACTTATAAATAAATCAACTGACATCTCTTTTTCAGTTTCAATCCGATAGAACAACAGAATTCGAATATAAATTTTAAGATTTCACTCATTTCAACATAAAATTATGGTATTCATTTATAAATTTTTTATTTATTTTTATTTGGATACTTTTTCTAATAATTTTTACCTAATTATTAACGAAAAAGGTAAAAGGGAGAAAAAATATTTTAAATTAATTAATTAATTTCCCATTTAAAAATGTTGACCATGTCTATTGCTTCTCCTCGCTCATTCTCCTGACATAATAATCTACTATCTCTCTGCCTTTCTCAGTGACAGCCACATCCCTCTCTTACTAAAATCCTATACTTCCGATGGCCGGAGTACGGTTGCAACCGGAAGAAGCGGACCTCTCACAGCAGCAAGCTCGAGCTGCTACAGCCGCAGCCGGCGCTGGAGATCTGGTTTCCGATGACGAGAGGTCCGTGGCGGCGGACTCCTGGTCCATAAAGAGTGACTATGGAAGTACTTTGGATGATGATCAACGTCACGCTGATGCCGCCGAGGCTCTCTCTAACGCCAACTTCCGTGCTGCTTTTGATTACAAGTAACTTTCTCCTCAGTTCATTCAGTTAGTGCTTCTCCTTTTTTCTTAAAAAGAAAATTAGGGTTTTTTTTTTGCATTGATCTAGGAAAGCTAAGGAATTTACAATTAATTAAATGGGTATTTGTGTTATAGGTTTGGGAATTTAGAGGATTAGCAATGGTGCTGTGAGTATTTTGATTGGTGGAGCTAGGATTAGGAATTTTAGGTGTTGTTTTATAGGTTAATACTTGCATAAATAGAAAATATGTAGCGCATAATTTTTATTTACCTTAATTTTTTTGGTTCACATTCTGACTTTCCCGTCTTTCTTTGGGAGAGTCTAAGTTTTTATCCGTTGAAGAAATATTTGAGTTTTTATACTATGGAAAATTGAATTTTAGGTACTAAAATTCTTGCACATTGGAAATGCAATTTGTTTTCCAAGTTAAAATAAAAGATATTAAATGCTTCTCAATCTTAATTTTATTAGGATTGTTTAAATATTCAATACATTTTTATGAATTTAGGAAAGCACTTAATTTTAGTGTGGAATGTAAAATTGTAAAGGAGTGTTTTTATTTTTATTTTTTAATTTTTTTAAAGTTATTCATTTGATTTATTATACTTCCTTTACAATGATTTAGTAGTATGCATTGGTTTGAATGTAAAACTGAGAAGAAAATTTATCTTCTTCCCAAGTCATTGCGTAGTATGCCTTGGCAATTTTTTAGATAATAGCTGAGCTATTTATTTTCATCTTATAATTAAGAAGAAGGGATTCTTTTTGGCTATGTGTGAGCATCCCAATTCCATAATCCATACCTAGCTTTTATGATCAGATATCATATAAGGGGAAAGTACACCAAAATACTTTGTGGTTTCATGTTTATTTTAAATAGGGGCCGTGGTTTTTTTTTTTTGTGACACTTTAGTACCTTGAGTTCAACGCCATAAAAATTATTGACATGGAAATTAAAAATTATTTTTTTCCTAAGTGGAACTCACGTGTCATGTATCATAAAAATTGAAAAAAAAAAACTGGAAACACTTATGGAACGCTCATTACCAATTTGTAACGAACGTTTCCCATCAAGATGAAAAAAATCCTCTTTCTCAAAAGCCACCTCGTATTCTTGCCGCCCATTATTCGAAACCGCCTCCAGCTCAACTTCAGGTCAGTTAGTGTTGGTGTTCGAATTGTTAATATTTGGTTAAATTAGAACTTTCAGATGGAAAAAAACAAATCTCTTAATTGACTATTTAGGCCTTACTAATTGCTTCTGATTGCAACCCAAAATGACTTACAAAGCATCTGCCAAACTTGGCTTCATTGAAGAAGGTGCTAGTGATCTTTGTTAAGGATAAGAAATGAGGGGTCTTTGATACTAGGTGAACTTGTTAATTGAAAACAGCAATCATTATTGGTAATAAAAGTAAGTGCCATGACTTTTACAAACTATGTTATCCTCAATTTTCTTTTAAACCAGTCTCATTTTTTGACAGATTAATTTATACTTCATTTCATGTAGGATAAAGGAAATTCTATAAATCAAATTGTTGAGGAATTTCTTCATGGTGACAATGAATTAAACCTTGGAACAGAGTGCCTGAAGTCAGCTGAGATGCCTTGTGCTCCTTCTGTCAATGAGCTATGATTTTCACAGCCATGGTTTTATACGCATAGCAGGAGAAGTGAAATACGGCTAAGGATAATTGTATGAGCTTGTTAGAGCGATGAAGAAATATTATGTTTATAGTTCAAACAACACCAATGGATTTAAGTGGGTCAAGCAACCATAAGCTGCAGCATTGCTGGAAGCTGCTATTTCTGGCTTTCCTGCTGGTGGTTTTGTCTTGTGACAATTTTAGCTTAAAATGCTCTGCTTGCATATGACTAAACTTTTTCTTGTTTTTCTGAGAATGTCCAGGTTATTTCTGTAAGAAAACTAAATGTTTTAAGGTGTAGTATGTCTAATCAAATCAACAGAACTGCCAAAATGAGTTATTATAAACTGGAATACTGTTGAAGAAGAGATAGGCACATGATATACAGTTGTTGTTAATTTGTTGTTCTGTTTTCTCTTTACTATTCTTCTTCTCTTTCTCAACTATTGTCTTCTTTGTCTCTTCACTTTCGTTGTCTTTTTTTTCTGGATTCTTCTGTTTCTGCTTCTACTTTTGCTTCTTCATTTTCTGTTTTCTTTCTCTTCTGTCATCTGAAGGGACCAAGCAAAGCAAAGCAAAGACCGTCTAATTGCCTAAAAGTTGCTGGTTAGGTTTTATCTTTAATTCTTTATCATTAACGATTTGCTGATTCAACTTCTATTCTGTTGTCACTTATCAGACTGTCATTCTAATTAATCACAATTGATGGTAACGTTCTTTACAAATTGGTAACGAGCGTCCCCTCTACGTTTTTTTATTTTTTTTCCAATTTTTTTGTTATATGACATGTGGGCGCAACATAGAAAAAACGAATAATTTTTAATTTCCATGTTAGCAATTTTGATTGTGTTAGGTAGATTGGTGCTAATGTGTCAAACAGGTTAAACTTAGGGCACTAAAGTGTCACGGGAAAAACCACTACTTCTATTTAAAATAAGCATGAAGCCACAAGATATTTTAATGTACTTTCCCAATCATATAATTACTTGAAATGAAGCTAATTACTGTTGCATGTATGTTTATTATGCTCACCTTGAAAATTTCTTGTTGGTTTGGGTGCTTGTGTGCTGTGCACATGTGCATACATTTGGATTATTTATGTACACAGTTCTGACAAGGAGGAACAAGATGGTGAAGGGGTGTCATCTATGCTAGGTCATCAGGGTTATTGGGATGCTGCATATGCTGATGAGTTGGTAAACTTCCGTGAGCATGGTCATGCTGGAGAAATATGGTAACCATTCCTTTATCCATTACTTTTGCTATTTCTTAAAGTAAATTTTCTCATATTAATTGTACATGAAAACAAAGCATGAATACCATAACTGAACAGAGTGGAAATTTAAAACTTTCCTAACATCTTCTGGGTTGCACTTGAAGTGCCCCCAAAGGACGACTTGACTTAATCTAAGATGAAGGGCTTTCGGTTTTCTCTCTCTCAGGGATATCAAAAACATATGCCTAAACAGTACATTTTACATAAATAGATGCTACTACTCTTTAAGGGAAATCAATCATGGTGGTCCATATTAGTAATCCATATCAAGGAAAAAAAAAACTAATTTGAATATCAAATAGTAATTTCCATCATATCTAGTTGACTAGTTATTAGATCTTTGGTGGGCTAGTCATTATGCAATTGGGACTCTTCTCTGTTCCAGTTGTTTACAGGAGTATCAAGTTTTAACCTCTGATCCAACACTACCTTTTAGTACGCTTCATTATCAATTATTTTGCTCTTATAATATAGATTCTGTTATGGGCATTTGGATGCACCTATGAGTTTATCCTTGCCGCTAGAAAATCACAAGTAATCAGAATAAAATGACAACTTCCTTGAATTTTTCCCAATTGCTTTGTTTGGTCTCACATTCTTCAGGTGAGAGTTATTCATGGTGCTGCTAGGGCACTTGTCGCATGAAGATGCCATTTGAGGATATGAAACCCTTTAAAATATTAATTTCAGTTTACACCAATTATAGAATTTATTGTTGAATTTGATATGAAAAGAAGGCCAAGACATTCAAAGACAAGGTTTTATTGTACTGTTATTATGGTGTGTGAATGCTATCTGAAACTCATTGTTATGTTATTTGTTATCTTTTTCCATAGGTTTGGGTCTGATGTCATGGATGTTGTTGTTTCTTGGACCAAGAGCTTATGCATTGAGATTTCACAAGGTCACATTCCAAATCACGTTGATGATATCAAGGCTGAACCTATTGAACAGGGTGATAAATATTTGTCTAGCTGGAGTGTACTTGACATTGGAACTGGCAACGGTTTGCTGCTTCAAGAACTTGCTAAGCAGGGGTACACTTTGAGATTTTGCCTGTAGTTCTGGTATTATATGCTAAATCAACCAAAATGTTTTAGATTAATTCATAAAGATGCAATATTCAAAGCACAGTTATGTCTATTCAGATAAACTTTTCCCTCTATATGAGAACAATATACATATGTAACATGGAGATTAATGTAGGACAGTCCTGAAAGTGAAGCCTAACAATTATAAATTATAGATACTCAGTAACAGTCCCTTAGTCAATCAGGTTGCAATTTAAGGCTGCTAATGTGGGAGTGGGAGTTTTAGTTTGTCTCTTTACGCACTCATACACAGGGCATGCATGCACAAACACACTTATTTTATCATTTAAAACTTGAATGAACCTTCAGAAGTTATGCATCAAGTTAGAAAGAACCTTGAACCATGTGAATCACCTCCGGTATCTCATATATGGTATCTAGACACTTCATTTTTTGTTAAAAGGATTTGAGGTGCTGGACAACTTTCTCGTCCATCTACTTGTATAAATTTCTTGTTCTGGGTTGGGTATGGGTGGGCTGTTAAATTTGAAGTGTATAGGAAATAAATGAAGCTTTTGTGCATCTAGTTTGTCCTTTTGTGGGTAAATTACTTCCAGCAGTCTTAAAATAAAAAAATTAGGGTATTCTACTACCAACAACATACCACCTTTCTAAGGTTGAAAAATCTGGGTTAATTTCAGGGTGTATTTTAAAATGGAAGAGGAATTAATTACAACTAGGGTTAATATGTATGGAGAGGTAATTTATTGACAAAAATTTTGCAAAACAAATATATCTTAAAGAAGTCTAGGCCTTTGGAATGTGGTTGGACCCCCCTATAAATCAGGTTTGAGGTGGTCACGGAAAAACGTTAACTTTTTCTATATGATAATCTTCAGATATGCATTAAA
This sequence comes from Aleurites moluccanus, assembly GCA_948193065.1. Taxonomy (NCBI): domain Eukaryota; kingdom Viridiplantae; phylum Streptophyta; class Magnoliopsida; order Malpighiales; family Euphorbiaceae; genus Aleurites; species Aleurites moluccanus. Next base: position 28,535 of record CANXYC010403382.1, read on the forward strand.
AGTTCCATGCCCCTTGTAAGATTAGGAATTATTAAGGGGAAGGAACAAAACATTTTGTACTTGATCTAAATCTTCTAAATATGTAAATTGGAAGGATACAAATCATCAGTTTTACGCAGATTACATAACAATTTTATGTGGATGAGGTACTTGATTGCTTAGGAATTCTGAAAATTAAAGTTTGGTATTTTCTCATTATTGAAGACTACACAAAAGGGTAAATTTAAGAATTATAAACTTTCATGATATCCTGTGGGGCAAGAAAGCAAATGGTAGCAAATTTATCTCAAAATAGGAAGATGGAAGGGGAAGGAAATATATAGAAATGACCAGAATCTATATTGTTCATTTTGAAATTGGAAGAACTATGTACTCTAACAAAGGCATGGGCACTTCCATTTATGTGTTCTGGTATGAGGAGGACTGTTGCTCATTTGTTTCCTTCGGAACATCAATCATAGAATAATCTCTCCATTATATATGCCTTGATACAAAGTTGTTACTGAACTGTCCTTCAAATATGGCTAAAGCTTTTCCTTTTATTTTCTTTTAATATTGATCATTGCAGTCAACTAGATAGCGAGGAGATGTAGTTTTGCTGTCTTTGGCTTCAGGTTCTCTGATTTAACTGGAGTTGATTATAGTGATGGGGCAATTGACCTTGCCAAGAGCCTTGCCGATCGTGATGGTTTTTCCAACATAAACTTTTTGGTATGAAAAAGCTTTGAGATTATCATAAAATTATGGCCTATTCTTTTATATTTTTGTGCAAAATTATTTTATACCTTTGACTTATATGCTGTAATGCTTCTATATAAGTTTTTCTAATCCTTTACTGTATGAAACCTTAAACATCATTTAGTCTACAATGTCCTTGAACCCTAAATTTCCAATCCCTAACCTTAATTCCCAACTTCAGCAAATCCTCATGCATTACAAAGGCACATATGGGCAAATCTCAAATGTCCTAAACACTGGGTTATACCACATCACGTTTGTCCACTGACTGCAGAAAAAATGTCAATTGTAATCTTTAGTAATTTTCTTAAATAAGCAAGCTCCACTCTTCTCAATACTTATCAGGATGAGTTTAAAAGGTTCTCTCTGGCTCAAACAGAACGAAAGGCTTTATAAGTTTAATAAGATAGGAACAAATACAGAAGCACTTGTCACATCACCTATCTAGATCCTACATAAACGATCTTCCATCAAGACGAAATAAAAAACCAAATATTTTAGAATTTTAGGACACAAAAGTTGGCTATTCTGTGGGCTAGAATGCCAGGACCAGGGTGCAGTAATGGGAAGCAGCTGCAAATTGAGATTTAAGATTGTTTTGAGAGTAAAATAAGTGGAGAAAAGTAGGAAAATATGTGGGAATTAGGGTCTATGTTTGTGTTGTGACAATATGGGTATAGGGTGTGATTAGAGTCAGGAAAAGAGAGGATTTTGTGGTTGTAAATACTATCTGATATTCTAGGTAGTAATAGGAGGAGAAGAAAATATGAACACACCCTAAACAATTATCGGATACAAACAAACTAAATTTCTTACTTTACTCAGAAGGGCAAGAAAACAGCTGTAGCTTTAGTATTTGTACAGACTAAAAAACTTTATCTTTCCTATTAAAACTGGTGATCCTCAATAGGAGAATTGTTAATAATCCCCATAAATATGAATATTTCACAGATAGTATTAGGCATTACTCTCCCTTTGACCAAAATATGTAGGATTAAAGGGCTTTCTTAACAAAGATTAAGGTGGAGTTATTTTAGGATCTTGTGATATAGTAATCAAATAGGTAGCAGTCCGTTAGCAGGGGCGGAAAGGTTTGCAAAATTCAATTTCCACCCTTAAATTTTTTTATATTTTTTCAAAAGGTATAAAAATATTCCCCCCTCCCCCAAATTTTTTAGATATTAGTTTTTCACTCATAATTTATTCATTTTTCCATAAACACACACATTGGCTCCTTGAAATTTTTCAAAATTTTATTTATTACATGTATATTTCATACATTTTCTATTAGAAAAATATTATATTTAATCATCAATTTTTATTTTTATTTTTTTTCACACATATTTAATATATATTTTTAGAATTATAATACACTGAAATTTGAAATTATTCATGTTGAAATTTTTTTTTCTGTTTTAATATTAGTTATTTACTAAATTCAACATTTAAAGTGGCATTTTAATATTTAATAATTTAAAATTATAATTGAAATATTGAAAGTTAAAATTTATAATAAGCTAATAACTAATATTTAACTCTTCAAACAAACACATTATATTTAAATTTTTTTAAAATTTTTTACCCCAACTCCTCCCCCAATCCTCCCCCCACCAACACACACACACACACAAAAACCCAATTTTTCAAGTCTAGTTTTGCCCCTATCCTAATTTTATTAATTGTGTTTTCTTTCTATTCCTAGTCCTATAAAATATGTAATGGCTAAAGCAAATATTTTTGGCAGTTAAGGAGTAGAAATACTAAGCTTCGTCTTAGGAACTGATCTCCTGAAATTTATCACTCTTTATTCTTTCTTATGAAGTTCTTTTCAAATTTCATTAACCAAGGTAAAGGGAGAAAATTGAAACCAACAATGAAATTAGAGTTTTGATGAATTCAAATTGAGATTTATCAAGGCCTTCCTCTTGAGGGTTGTCTGATATAACTTTATAGAAAATGTGAACTCATGAAATATAAGTCACCTCAGGGCCTTACACAGAGAAGTTCCTTCATTGGTTTGCTGAAGAAGACAGGTAGCAGAAAGGCCACTTCTGGGCTTTAGAGTGGAGAAGTTCTAATCTTTTTGTCTGAATAGAATCCAAATCTGTTAATCTATTTTTTAACAAAGCTTGGATTAATCTTTTTTTGCCTTTGTGCGTGTGTGTATGTGTTAGTCATGATAGAATGTAATCAAATAAGAATGCAAGAGAACAGTGAACTCAAAATTCATTTTACTTGCATTACGTACTTTTCATTACGGTCTACCACAGATGCACTTGGTACATGTTGTATCAAGTGCAAATGATTTAATTTTTAGAATGTCTACTATCAAATCTAAAGTTTTCTTTTCGTTCCCTTTTTCTAAGCTCTACTTCCAAATCCATTGGTTTTTGGTTTTACTCCATTATTTGCTTTTCTGTGAAATTTTACAGAACTGAGCATTTCTTCTCTTCATACTATTTTCTTTACAACTGTTCTTCACTATTGCAAAATTTGAATCTTCTACTCGTTTAAATTGTTATTCAAGTTTTATATAAATTTTTGTCGCGTGAATCTTGAATGGCATTGAAAGACATATTTAGGATCACATATGCTCAAGTGTTCTCACACTTTTTTGTCTGTTATAATTGACAAATATTTGTTTCAATTAATAACTGCATTACTTTTATTTATAATTTATCTTTGCCATGTCCAATTGGTCTTTAGGTTGATGATGTTCTTGCAACAAAGTTAGAAAGACAGTTCGGGCTTGTCATGGACAAAGGAACTCTCGATGCCGTAGGCCTGCATACCGATGGCCCTATCAAAAGGTAACTAATAGGTTCAGGGAATGCTGACCTTGTATCAGAATCTTACATATTACATTTCGTATTATGAGTAAATCAATCTTGTTTTTGGTAGAGAACTAATCTGATTTCCATCCATATTTGTAGGATCATGTACTGGGACTCTGTTTCAAAGTTGGTTGCATCTGGTGGAATATTGGTAAGCATAATTGTTGAGGCTTAGTTATTGCAAAAGAGACTCCCTGTTACATAAACTCCAAATAATAATTTCAGTTTCCATTTTTTTTCTAATCGCAACAATAGGTGATTACATCATGTAACAGTACAAAGGATGAACTGGTGCAAGAAGTGGAAAATTTCAACCGAAGGACTAATCAGTCCCAAGGACCAGGCATTCCAAAGGATCTATCTTCTGGAAATCCTCCTGTATTCCGATATCTCAATCATGTTCAAACATACCCCACATTTGTGTTTGGCGGATCAGTGGGGTCACGTGTTGCCACTGTGGCTTTCCGTCGGAGATAAACATTGGTTTATCACTAGGGGTTTGAATGCTTAGGTTTTGTTATGATGTTTTTTAAAGTTTTAATTTCTGTGCATTATGGAAGTCATCCGCTTCTGAAGAACTTATTTATATGTTTGAAAATGAATTGATGAATCCAAGATTTGACACATTAGTGATAATTTAACAAAATTTCTCAAGACAATCAAACTCACCAAGATTGCTGAAATTGTGAGTTCTTTATGTCAAAATTTCAACTTTACACGGCATGTTTTTATATTACATTGGTTGGTAAACAATGGTAGCAACTATTAGAGGCAAGAAAAAATCGAAATCATAAATTGAATCGGATTTAGTTTGGTCAATTTGATTTGATTTGATTTAAAATTTAATTTGATTTGATTATTTTTTTTTTAATTTGGGTTAATTTAGTTTGATTTGGATTTTTTTTTAAAAAAATTAAAATAATTGAACTGATTAAAATAGAAAAATATATATTATATTTGTATTTATTTATTTATTTAAAAATATATATTTTTGATATTTTAATATTTATTTTATTTAAAAAATTGAAAAATTTGAATAATTAAATTAAAATATATCAGTTTGATTCAATTTAAAAAATTTTCAATTCAGTTTGATTTAAATTTCAATTTAATTTGATTTTTAAAAATTATAATTTTATTTATTTAATTTTTGAAAAATTTAATCCTTGTTGAATTGACCATTGGCTCACCCCTAGCAACTATTAAAGAAAATTGTTAAAAGTCGTAGCAACAATCCGCTGAAACGAACGGGTAAATTCGGGATGTCTCATGCTAAGCTGGCCTTGGTCCTTTTTGGACTCAAAAGTTCAAAGTATTGTACCGAGTGAAAAAGAAAATTACGATGAGTTTTTTATTCGATGCTATCAAAGTCGTCTTCAGGACAGTGGCAGTGAGTTGAATTTTGTGTTTCTTAATTTTATGAGGGTGAAGTAAAGAAAAATTAAGAGGGGCTGTGTGTCAGGATTATTGAATCAAATTGAATTCTTGTACCAGAATTATTCTAAATATTATGTATATAAATAATAAATTTAATTTACTCTATTTTTGTAATTAGTTGTATTTATTTAATAATTACTAATAATAATCATGACTATATGACATTATAATTTGACGATAAATTAAATATTGACATTATAATTTGACGATAAATTAAATATTAATTAAATTAATTCTCACAACGTGACATGATTTTTATTTACTTTCAAATAATTTTGTTTATATATTAAAAGAATTAAATTTTATAAATTATCTCTTTTTAAATATAAAATTTGATAAAATATAATTTATTTGAATTGAATTTAATGAGTAATAAATATGAAGATCTAATGTTTGACCTCTGCTCTTCAAAGCTAATATTAAATGAATGAGTTTTATGAGATTGAACCGAGTTAAGTTCAGAAATCATGATTCGAGAATATCAACTTGAATCCAAGATCAAAGATGTTTTTTACATAAAACACTTTCCAACACAAATTCAAGCTATTTTAATTTTGAGTTCCTTGATAAAGGTTTCGAGTTTGATCCATCACCAACACTTCGAGTAATCTTTAGAGTTGAGCCTCACAAAAATCCTCTAGAGATCAAATACAAGTAGCTCGTCAGGCACTTTTAAGAAAAAAGCTCTAATAATAAATTCACCCTGAAAAAATATGACTTATGTCAAAATAAGATAGTGGATACGATATATTAAAGATGTCACTCTTTTATAATACTCAAGTATATGTATTGTTTCAATCTCAGAAGATTGAGATAAAAAAAATTATTTATCTCATCAATTTAGATACATATTCTCTTCATCATTAGAAGGTCGCCATCTATCTGTCTATTTCCATCCATCAGTTTAGTTGAACTGCAACAAAAGGGAAGATTATTCATTCATGCAATAAATTTTCTTTCACTAAAAAATATTTTCTCTCAAAGTTGATCATATACTTTTTCAAAAATTATAAGTGATCAAGTCACTAATTTAAATATTGGAGAGATCTTATCAAATTTTGACTTTATATTTTGATACTTATTGTTCATTTTGCATATCTAAAAATTGGTCTCATGCTTAATCCTAAATAAAAAAAATCTATCACCGTTTTTTGAAGATCTTTAGATCATATTTAGGACCATCAAAATTCTTGTAAACTCTAATATTCCAAAGAGGAGATGTAAGAGAAAAATTTGAATTTCTTGTGAGCCAAATAACAAATGAAATCCTATTCCAGGAATTACATTCCTTTTCATCCACAGAGAAAACAAAACATGGCCATGGCGCAAGGTTAATTCTTTTCCACTCTTTCTAGTCCAATAAAATGTAGAGATTAGCTTGTGTTCAATCATGCTGAAACGTATTTGTAGAAAAGTAAAACAACATTTACTTGCATTGTGTTGAGTCCAAAAACTAATAATAAGATTGGTAATTTTTTAGCAGATTCGAAAATTGAATTTGAATCAAAATTTTATTCAAATCTGATTAAATTTTAAAATATCCAACTTATCCGAAAATTGAGAGTTAATGCAATTAAATTACAATTAATAAAATAAATTAAGTCATTTTTTATTCAAAATAGATCAACTCATGACCCGACTCGAAATTAATCCAGTAAAAAAATAAAAGAATTAATATCAAATTTATTGTAAAATAAAATTGAATTAAATTTTTAATATATATATATATTGTCAATTTATTTTGAATCAATTTATTGTCATATTTATTATTTAATACCAATTTTTCATGATTAATGTATATATAAAAATGAACTTAATTATTATTAATGAAATTTTGTAACAATAAAATTAAAAATTGTTTATAAAATATCAAATTTATCTTATTTTAATTAATATAATGAAATATATTATATTTTTAAAATAAATTTATTTTACTATTTTTATTTTAAAGCATTATCATCTTAAAATTTAAAATTTTGATAATTCTTAAATTGCTTGCTAGAATAAAAAAAATAAAAAAAAAAACATTTATATTACAATATATTATAATTATTCAATTTGATTATTTTATTTATTATATCTTTATATATAGATATTAAAAATATATTTATATTATGCTATAGTATTTTATATGTATATAAATTATATATGTGATAATAGATTTTAAATATTTTATATTTATTTTACTTAAATTATATATATAATATTTTATTTTAATATTTTATATACGAGAGTAAATTTATTACGATCCAACCCAACCTGAAAGCCTATTTTCTGAAAGCCTATTTTTAAAGCTAAACTCGAAAGTGAATTGAACCCGATTGGAAATCCTTTCTGGTTAAGGATTCAATGGGTCACTTGAAATATAAACACAATCTGCAGTAATTCAACTCGAACCCAGCAAAAAATAGAAGATGATACTTGAAATGACCCGATCAGAAAATAAGTCAAACCTAAAATGAATCCAACCAACTCAGTTGCCACCTCTACTAACAATGATGACTACTAAAGTTTTGGCATCTATATACCATCTTCTCCATTTGAATTGGACCAAACGAGTAACGACAATTATTAGGTTTAGCTAATGACAAAGTTATACTGATTTCTACACCTTATAAACGCGTGCTCTAGTTTATCTTGACAAACAACAATGCAGCAGAGACATCGGTCATACTCTTACCCACCAAATAAATGACCCATTATGTCACTGAGACGATAAATTTGACAGCAATAAGCAATGATTAAGCCCGTGGAAAATACAAGTAGTTCCTCTCTAGCCCTCATTTCTAAAGCATGGAGCTGACAGACATTAATAATGCATGCTGGAGATCTCTATTGAATCTAGCCTCAATCTGTTTCATGACACCGACAAAGTTGCTTGAATCATGAATGTGAAACAGCATTACACAGATCGTACAGTCTCAACTCATGAAATGTGTCTCAGATTTTCTCAACAATATTCATAATTTTATTTCTCCGAAACAACAGAGAATTACTCATCACCTATTTAGGTATTAAAATAACAATAAGAATTCCTTACTAGATCAAAAGTCCAACAGTAATTTATTATTCATTGGGAGTTGCATCCTCAGATGGAGCAGTTCCTGCTTCTGCATAAAGAGAGAGATGGGTAAGTTTCCTTATCTCTAAGAAAACATCACCAAGATGGATGTATGAATATTACAAGCAAAGCTTTGAGTCAAGAAATAATGACTATACACACCTTCACCATCTGATGGGGCATATGGAGACTTTCGGTATCGTGTCTGCTGCTGTGTAGGCTGAAAATAAGACAGCCAAAAAAGTAATGCAAAATGAGCACCCAAAACGAAAGTAGTATTATATGTCACAAGCATCAAAGAGATCAAAAAGTGCGCTGCAGCAAAAAAGAGATGAGCAAGTAATGCTATGCCTAGCAATTACTTCTTGGCTGGAGAGGGAATGACTGGTATCAGATTTGTCTGCCAGCTATGCCTTTTTGAAAGGCAAGCAAAAAAGAAAGCCAGTGTTATATAGGACTGAAGTGCTCCCTCCCTCTCTGCCCCCTTTCCTTCTCTTCTCCCTTCTTTCTTCCTCCCTCCCTTCTCATTTTTGAACACCAATAGTGGCAGTGGCAGCCATTACTAAAGGCCCATATTGGAATCTATTGGCTGGACAAGGCAATGCACTTCAGAATTAGAAAAAGGGTAAACACAGGCCATGTCATATCACTAATCAATGTTTCTGTTAATTAGATAACCTTGTTTCGACATTAAGCATGTAGTTAAAGTTAGACTATTTCAATATAGGCTAGTTATCACTTGATCAGCTAACCTAGTTTTGCCCTTACTAAAAATTAACCTTACAAGGGTTATAGATGGCATTATCTCTAGAGGTGACTTTCAAGAGATAGCAGATACAGAGAGCTCATAGTTTGGGAGAAGCATCAGGATTTTGAACTTCCAAAAGATGGCTGATTCTCACCTTTCACAATGTTAAAAAACATCAGTAAAATTTTATTCTAGATAGCTAACCCTCGCAAGAGGATTATTTTGATTGGAAGATTAAGAAGATAGCTAACAAGGAAGATACTAAGAAAAGACACCATATTTTTGTCATAAGCATGCATACGGTGTATGAAATCAAATGGTAGGAAATCACAGACAGGAAACAGCATTTTTCTTTTATGTTTGTAATGTCAGACCCAATTAGAGAAGTCATAAAATTCACTAAGAATCCAACTGCCGGAGATCGCAGATAGAAGGCATCATTTCTTTTGAAAATAAAACTCAACATCTACAAAAATGAGTTGTTTTATTACCATGTTAAACAATTACTCGAAGGAAGATAATATGAGAGAATCATGCAACAATAACACCAAACCGGAAGGAAAGAATAGAAGAAAAAACAAATACTTATATTCTAGATATCTAAAAATAGGTCCAAAAGATGGATCTACAGAATATTAGAACACCCAGCCACCTATATAACCAAGAAGGTAAGAGTTTTTAAAATATCATACATGATTTCATCAATAAAGATCCAATTCATTAAAAGCCCATTATTTCTCACACGTCATTCCCTTGCATACCCATCCACCCCACCCAAAAGAAGGGAGTGACTTATAATCTGCTATAATACCAACCTTTCTTAATCCAGAGAAGTCGATCTCATCTATGGACACAATCATAAGAAGAAATGCCATTGTAGAACTCTCCCTTTGTACAGAGCCCTCCTACTTTCTCCTTCAATCTGCTTCCTAATCCTACCATTTTATCAGGTCGTACAGAACATAGTAAACTTTGCTACAAATTCCCATTAAATTATACTATCATAAACTGGTGAGTTAGAATGTGGCCAGGTTCTGAGTTCAATTGCACACTGCTCACTGCCTGCCCCGGTCCAAGCAAAACCTCTGGCATGCAAACTCGCTGATCAAGGAGCAAGCAAAACCTTATGTACCACTTTCCAAATACCAAGCATGGTGATCAACATGTTGCCAAGTGCAGAAGATTTAAATTAAGGAGCAATAATTAGACTGCAACAAGGATGGAGAAGTGCCCCACCTTATCCATTATACAGTTTGTAGAACAAGAGCAGTCAGACAAACAGAGCACTAAATGCAGAATTTTTAAAATCATAGTCCTAACTAAATTATCTTCATTTTCAAGCCTATTTTGAACTTGAATTCCCTTGATCCTTTCCTTTCAAAGGTTTTGGGAGATTTAAGATTTTGGTATTTCTATTATGATTATCTTTTAGAGATTGGATATCTGTCTCCTATACTTCCCATATTGGAATGTTCTTTTTTTTTTTATTATTATTATTCTTTCATACAACGCCAGCTCAATAACAAGATCAATTTAGGTAGAAAATATATACTACTAGCCAGAACTTAAATTTTTTAAAAATATATATATATTCATAAAATCTACCAAATGGTAGTAACAATTCCTGCTATCATCCATTGATAATAAAATAAAATAATGGCTAGAGTAAGCATATAAAAAAAAAATTCAGAAATGCAGGGGGGAAAGCCAGAGTTGAAAGATCAAGCAATGAAATTTTAAATTGATACCTGTAATTTTGGCCGAAGAGCTTCAAGTGGTCCTTTAGGTTTCTCACCACCATGCTGTCATCATTGGAAAATATATATACATAAAATGAGAATAGTAAGTTGGTAATTTAGTATCTCATGGGAAGCTTCCCAACCTGACCATCTAAACTAAATAACAAATCCATATAAATACCTTTCCAAGTGCCCAATCAGCAGAATCAAAATAAGCTCGTTCATGGTCCTGAAATTAAATTCAAAGCTTAAGATGGAAACCGACAACTCAAAATACAAAATGTAAAATTCTAATAAGGTGAAAAAGAAATCACCTTAGAAATAAGTGGAGGTTTCTTGGGCATAATTCCTCCATATTTTTTCTTTATAGTTTCTTCCTACACAAAACAAATAAAAAACAAAAAACCAAAAAATAGTTGCAATAATAAGAACCCAGACAAGAAAAGTTTCATAATCATTTAAATTCAATTCTGGGTATTCAAAAAAATCATATTTTTAAATAAATCAGAACCTCCTCTTGAGATGAGGGCACGGAATCAGGAGCATTTCCATCCACCTGCTCTTGCTCTTTGATACCTTCAATGCCTGACATAATATCCTTCTACAAAAAATAACATTTCAACCCAAAATAAAAGAATTTAAATTCCTTACGAAATCAGAACACAAACAATCAACAGTGACATAATAATGGAGGTTTAATGAACTTAAATTCTTGCCAATAACAAAGGACAAAAAACAATGAATGAAATGATTAATAAATTAACCATTTTTTAATGCAATTATTTAACCATTTCTCTTAAATTACTATCCAGAGCTTAGATTTGATAGATCTAGATCAAAATAAACAATAAATTTCTCAATTCAAACATGAAAAACAAATAGAATTAAAATTATTAAAAAATATATATATTTATAAATAAAGAGAGAAAAATCAAGAAAATGAATAGAACTAAACAAAAACACTACTCGAGATTGAATAGAGTCCCAGCTACGTGCCTCAGATCAAAGTTCCTGAAGAGAGAGCCAAATTTGAAGAGAGAGAGATTTTGTATTTTTGACTAATTTTTCAGATTTTGTATTATAATAATAATAAATAAATAAATAAATAAAAAGCTATGGGGATGAAGGGAGAAAAACTCGGGTGCGACAAGTGCTATGTTAGAGAATAGAAGAATGGAATTGAATTTTTAAGGCTTGCTTTAATATTTTATTTTACGTCAAAAATATTTTTTCAAGAAAATATTATTATTAATGAATTCTAAAATTTATCATATATTATACTAATATAAATACCTCATTTTTTTAGAATGATGCCAGAAAAAATTTAACTGAAATTAAGTGGATGAAATAAAAAAAAATTTAGGATAAATTATTATTTAATTTTTAAATTTTCATTTGAACAAAAAAATGATTTATGAATTATGTGAAATATATGATTAAATTTTTAAATTTTCGTTCCGTAAAATTATTTTATCTTTTCATTTATTTTTTTTTAATTTTTTTCATTAAATGTTAAGTAAAATGATTAAAATAGTTCTTATTTATTATTAAATTTTTTATTATTTATCATTATTTAAATTAATTATTTTTTAAAAAGAAAAATTATTTTTTTTTATTTTTTACCTCTAATTTCACAAGTGAGAAAAATTAATTACAATCAACACTATTAAAAGAGAATATTAGTGAACTCAGATGATTATAAACTTCAGTCAAAATTATGAAAGCAAAACTTATACAAGTATATTTCTCTTTTTCCTAAACAGAAGTACGATCATTAAATTCTATAACCAAAGCATGACTGAAATGAAAATTGTTTTTCACCATAGCAATTCCCAAATTGTTTTGAAAAACACATTTTCAAGCTAAAATAAATCAACGTGTGAGATTACCATATAGATGGCTTACAAAGGGGCCAGTACCCAATTTCCACCAATAGATGCCTACTAATTAAGTTAAAGCCTCTACTAGGCTAATGAAAAAAAAAAAAAAAATTCTAAAGACCTTTCGGACTATATAAACAAAATTCATTTTTAATCTCTAATTTATATTCTAATAATTTATTTAAAATAATTTAATAATTAATTCCAATAATCCAATAAATAAACCAATAATCTAATTATTCAACAAACAAATCAATAATCCAATAATAACAAACCAAAAGCTGCAGCTACCACAACTAAATTTCAAAATCACTGTCGATATTAAATTTTAAAACCATTGCAAAATCTTCACCGTCAGAGAAAAAAATTGAGATGATGAAGAGAAAGAGAGAAGGAAGATGGCAGAGAAAAAAAAAGAGAATGAGAAAGAGAGGTATAAGGGAGAACAAGAGTGCGATGATGAAGAAATTAGGAAGGACATTAATGAATGTACAAAAGAATTGTTGAAGGGAAGAGGTATAGCAAAGGAGGAGGTAGGGTATTTTTGGATATTATTTTATTTTATTTTATTTTAATTTATTTTAATGGAAAAATAAAAAATTAACGAAATAAATATATAAATCTTACTGATAAAAAATACAAAAATTAAATCATATATTTCTTATAATATAGAGATTATTTTATTGTTCAAATCAAAATTCAGAGATTAAATTATAATTTGCCCAATTTTCTATAATAAAAAGTTTATTTTTACCTACTAAGTTAATCAACTTATTTTTAATTTATTATTATGAGAGTATAAATGGATTAGACTAATATAATAATTTTTTTATAATAATAAATATCATTAAATTAATAAAAACACTCACTATAAACAGGATAAAATTATATTTAATCAATGAGATTTAGTAAAATTAATATCTGGATCCCTACATTTTCAGAAAGTAATTCATGAGTCTTTAAAGTTTGTTTCCGTCAAAACAATTCATCGTTCCGTCAAATTTTTTTAAATTTTTTGTTAAAAAATTTTTAAAAAATAAAAAAATAAAATAAAATATTTTAGATATCAAAAAATGTCATTTGTTCTTTTATCTCTGTTTCATTTTCCCATTTTATTTCTATTCATTTGTTTTTTTTCCTATTTTTTTCCTATTTATCCTTAATTTTTTTGCCAATTAAAGCAAATCTATGCCCATCCCCTCAAAACTCTTCTTCCTCAAAAACCCATTTGCCATTATACCTCTCCTTTTTTGTTGCGGCTACTTTCTTCCAAAACTTGCGATTTTTTGCTATTTAAATGTCTCACGACCCGACCCTATTAGACACATGACTAACAATAAGGAACGGAAAAACGTACTTCTTCCGAAACTAGTAGTAAGCCTAACTTACCACTGAACGATAAAACTGAGACCAGTAGTAAGTCTAACTTACCACTGAACGATAAAACTGAGATATAATAATTATAACTGTCGCAAGCAAGGACTATAAGCCCACCTGTCAAACATAATTTTCATAATGTAACATCATTACTTAGTCACTTAAGGCTAACATCATGCACTTAGCAACATCAATTAAAAATTTATGATTAACAGATTAACAATAGAATTACGATCATAATTCTAGCACTAAACATAACAATACGGATCTCTAAAGATTTAAATACAATGAAATTAATTAATTACATAATAAAATAAAATAATTTCACTGCCTGAGAAATAGAATATAATAATACCCAACTTAGAAACTTAATCTTTGTAAGCTCAACCCGGAACCTGGAAAAAAACATATTTGAACAGGGGTGAGTGTTTGATTTAATGAGTTGATATAAATTAATTTAACATACAAGTCATTTATTAATCTATATGAAATGTCACATTATACATAATCATCCATAAACATACATAACATTCATGATGAAAATTATCCATAGAATCCAACTTCATTTATGTTTTTGTTTATAGTAATTGGGGAGCCGACTCCTTCCCTTGACTATCTTAAAATCCAATTATAGAGTCATGGTGAGACTAACTCAAACTAGACATCCCTATATTCTTTTATCCATATCCAGGGACTACAGTGAGACCATTCTCTAACCAGACAATTCTTGTAATAACATCATCATATCATATCATGTTATATCGTTAACGTTTTATGTGTTAGTACAATTGTATTTCACATTATCCTATTTTTATTGCAATCTCATACATACATATCATTCAACATCATATAATATAGCATAAACATATATCATAATTCTAAATCTAATGCAATAGTGATAGTTTATATACATATATATTCACATTCATTCAATACTTATATGTCATGCTTAGATGCAGAGTTAAATTAAAATATATCAATTCACAAACTTGACGATCATCAAATTGGTTGGCTCCCTCAGAGCACCTCTTGACGATAGTAAGGTATACATCTGAAATACATATACCACATACGAGATTTATTAGAATAATTCTCAAATACTAACTTAGAAATATAAAGAACGAATTTATCAAAATTTTGGCAGAACCTCTCCTAAAATAAGATATAACATCCTAAAATAAAAAAATAAAAACACTTTTAATAATCAGCCCATAGGCCCAAATCCAACACAACCATATCAATTGATCCTTCCTAGATCTCCATCTCAACAAATATATTTATAACAATCTAATTAATACTTCAATTCAATACTACTCATTATTCTATCAAATAAAAGTCAATATTGAAATAAAATTAATTTTATTTATTGAATCCACAAAAATCAATCAACTGTATAAAATCTCAAAAATACTAATTCAATACAAATATCAGCCAGCAATTAAATCTATAAAATAATTAATTTAATAATTATTTTTTGATTTGCTATATCTCAAAATAAATTCTCGACATATACTAATTGCCTTAAAATATTTAAAATAATATCATCATCAAAATATTTTTGTCTCAATAATTTATTTATCAAATTTCAATAATTATCTTAATTTAATCTCTTTTATAAACTTAATTTAATTACCTATTTCATTAAATTACTCCACAATAATTTAACTTTTCAATATCAAAATTCCACAAATATTATCCACATAATTTTCATAAAAATTTCAAATCAATATAATAAATTTATTTTAATTATTACATTCAATAAAAATATAGTTACTGATAATTCTCTGCCCGAAAATTCTATAACTAATGTTAAACTCAATATTTTTCCATAAATATCATCTAAATAATTTCCTTAATAACTCTAAATAATAAAAAATAATTTGTCCTAATTTATCCTCTCAAAATAAATATAATTATCAAATTTTAATTGTCTAAATTCTCCAATACCAATATAAATATATAGTCAATTTCACAAATTTATCTTCAAATAATCTCCAAATAATTAATAAATAAATTTAAATCTACTTACTCAAAATTTGTTAAAAATCTACGCGTGTCCAAATTTTCTAGTCTTGACTTAGGTCTCCGATCAGGACAAAATTAGTGCCATTGAAAAGCCCATGAGAAAAGGAGTCCAACAAAATTAGAATCACCAGCAAACACCTTCAAAATCGACCGGATCGACTGAAAAAGTATTTCGATAGGTTGGAGGAAGAAATTGCATGTGTGGTTCCCTACGCCACCGTTTCCTCCGCTGTTAGCTCCTCTGAGATTGTTAGAGCCTCGCTTGTCCAGGGTGGTGATGGTGCATACCACCGCAGGCCGGGCGATGGACTTCCGAGCCTCCTCCTCCTCCTCTTTCTCTCTCTCTCTCTATCTCTATCTCTCATACATTCCTCTTCTGCTCATTCCACTGTCTCGTCCCAATTCCTTCTTCATCGTTCCTTTTTTTATTCCATTTCTTTGTTCTATCTCCTTCTTTCTTTGTTTATTATATATATAACACTGGACGAAAATTTATTTCCAATTTTTTCATCTTTTTTTTTATAAATATATATAATAATAATATAATATAATATAATTTAAAAATTAAAAGAATATTCTGTAAATATTCTTTCAAAAATAATTTAATACTCTATAAATAAATAATAAATTTTAACTAAATAAATATATATACATAAATATGAATATAATAATTGTGTAATAATAATAATAATAAAATCTTAATTTAAATATTAAAGTAATTAATTTAATAATTAATAAATAACTAATAATTTATAATAAAGTATTTGATTTAACTAACTAAATTAAGAATTTTATAATTAAATAATTTACAATTCATTATATAATAAAATAATACGAAAATTCATAATTAAAAGTCAAATCTTAAAAATCTATTTTTTTTTACTTTATATGATAATAAAATATTATACAATTAAAAAATATTTTTATATTTATTAAATATTATTAAAATACTATTACTCAGTAATTAAATAATATTTTAAAATTAATATAAAAATTTGGGTGTTACAATTCTTTCTTCTTAACAAAATTCGTCCACGAATTTTCATATTAATACATGATTCGCTTATCCGAGTCTTATTCACCACACTTCCATTGTGTACTCTAATATATTACCTTAAAATTTTTAACTGATATTTACAGGATAACTAATCCGCCAACCCTTAAACTTTACTATACATGCTAACTTTTACAAAATTTCATAGATTTTGTAATTTAACTTCATTTGTCTCAATTAAGGAGTTTATTTCTAAATAAATTCTCAAGTTTGTATATCAAACATTAAATTACTCTTTATTAATTTACATATTTTTCTCAATTAATATCTGATTCTTTAATTCAATTCTATCCTTCACATACATAACTTCATTAACTATGAATTTTGATCAATTACTCATTTATTTCTTAATATTAACCTTTTAAACTATGAAACTCATTATTAAATCATCATTGTTCTCTTACTATAGGCATTCCTTGATTTATGATCATTCCCTTTACGAACATCCTTACATTTTCAACATTCTCTTTGTTCCTGACATTCATTCAATGATTTATCATTTAACCAATTCATTAACTTCAATCACTTTCAATTCCTTTATTCAATAAATTCATTTAACACACACAACTTCCTTTAACTGCTAACTTACATACCTTATTTTACCTATACCTGATATTATCTCTTTAATTCTTAGAACTTTTCATCCATCATTTGCTGTTTCTTTAAGAGCATGTTTCACATCATTGCCCTAAAATCCTTAAAGAACATCATTTATCATTCAGTGTTATCTGTATATTTATATAATCAATGTTCATTAACTAATCTTGATTCCGAGCAAATCTCTTATAACATACTTCCTTAGAAGTTCCATTCCATATCATACATGAAATATATATCATTCACACATAATCATACTATAACAACAGTAACAACTCAATATAAGAAGAACGTTGGACTAGAGGCAAAAGAGACTCAACAAGACGAAAATGAATCCTATACTCCGCATGTTACAAGAACTTAAACCATCTAAAATTTTTAAACTTTAAACATACTAAAGGTCACAGGACATTTTATCTGATACCATCTTTGTCACGACCCGACCTTACTAGGCACGTGACCGACACTAGAAAACGGAAAAATATAAGACTTTCGGAATCTATAGTAAGCCTAACTTATCACTGAACGACAAAACTGCGATATAACAGCTGTAACTGTCACAAGCAAAGACTATGAGCCCACCTGTCAAACATAATTTCTATAATTTAATATCATTACTTAGCCACTCATGATTGACATCATGCACTTAATATCATCAATTAAAGATTTTCGATTAACGGAGTAATAATAAAATTACGACCATAATTCTAGCACTAAATATTACAATGCGGAGCTCTAGAGATTTAAATACAATGAAATGAATTAATTACATAATAAAATAAAATAATTTCATTGTCTGAGGAATAGAAAACATGAATACTCAACTTAAAAACTTAATATCTGTGAGCTCAACCTGAAACCTAAAAAAAACATATTTGAACAGGGATGAATATTTGACTCAATAAGCTGATATAAATTAATTTAACATACAAGTCATTTATTATTCTACGTGAAATGTCACATTACACATAATCATCCATAAACATACATAACATCCATGATGAAAATTGTTCGTGAAATCCAACCTCGTTTATGTTTTCATTTATGATAATTTGGGAGTCGACCCTCTCTCTTGGCTCTCTTAAAATCCAACTATGGGGTCACGGTGAGACTAACTCAAACCAGACATCTCTATATTCTCTTATCCATGCTCAGGGGTCATGGTGAGACCATTCTTTAACCAGACAATCTCTGTAATAACATCATCATATCATATCATGTTATATCGTTAATGTTTTATATGTTAGTACAGTTGTATTTCATATCATCCTATTTTCATTGCAATCTTATACATACATATCATTCAACATCATATAATATAGCATAAACATACATCATGATTCTAAATCTAATGCAATAGTAATAGCTTATATACATATATATTCATATTTATTCAATACTTATATCTCATGTTTAGATACAAAGTTAAATTAAAAAATATCAATTCACAAACTTGATGACCATCAAACTGGTTGGCTCCCTCGGAGCACCTCCTAATGACAATAAAGAATACATATGAAATACATATACCACATACAAGATTTATTAGAATAATACTCAAATACTAACTCAGAAATATAAAGAATGAATTTCAAGAATTTACCAAAATTTTGACAGAACTTCCCCTAAAATAGGACATAACCTCCTGAAACAAAAAATAAATAAATAAATAAAAACACTTCTAACCATCAGCCCAAATCCAACACAACTATATCAATCGACCCCTTTTGGGTTTTCATCTCAACAAACATATTTATAACAGTCTAATTAATACCTCAATCCAATACTATTCATTATTCCATCAGATGAAAATCAATATTGACATAAAATTAATTCCATTTATTTAATCTACAAAATTCCAAATATTTTAATTCAATACAAATATCAGTCAGTAATAAAATCCATAAAATAATTAATTTAATAATTATCCTTTGATTTACTATATCTCAAAATAAATTCTTGACATATTCTAATTGATTTAAAATATTTAAAATAATACCATCATCAAGACATTTTTGTCTCAATAATTCATTTATCAAATTTTAATAATTATCTTAATTTAATATCTTTTATAAAGTTTATTTAATTACATACTTCATTAAATTACTCCATAATAATTTAACTTTTCAGTATTTAAATTTCACAAATATTATCCACATAATTTCCATAAAAATTCTAAATCAATATAATAAATTTATCTTAATTCTTACATTCAATAAAAACACAGTTATTGATATTTCTCATCCCGAAAATTCTACAACCAATGTTAAACTCAATATTTTTCCATAAATGTCGTCTAAATAATTTTCTTAATAACTCTAACAATTAAAAATACATTATCCTAATTTATCCTCTCAAAATAAATATAGTTATCAAATTTTAACTGTTTAAATTCTTCAATACCAATATAAATATATAGCAATTTTCACAAATTTATCTCCAAAAAATATTCAAATAATTAATAAATAATTTTAGAATAAATTTAAACCAACTTACTCGAAAGTTGTCGAACATCTACGCATGTTCAAATTTTTTAATCCCGATACGCATGTTCAAATTTTTTAATCCCGATTTCGGTCTCTGATTGTGATAAAATTAGTGTCATTGAAAAGCTCTGGAGAAAAAGAGTCCATCAAAATAAGAATCATAGGAAATCACCTTTAGAATCGACCTGATCAACTAAAAAAGTATTTCGGTAGCCGAAGAAAGAAATTGTGTATGTGGCTCCCTGCGCCACCGTTTTCCTCCGTCGTAAGCTCCTTTGAGGTAGTTGGAGCCTCGCCGGTCCAACGTGGTGACGGTGCATACCACTGCCAGTCGGGCAATGGATTTTCGAGCCTCCTCCTCTCTCTCTCTCTCTCTCTCTCTCTCTCTCTCTCTCATGCATTCCTCAATGTTCCGTCCCAATTCCTTATTCACTGTTCCTTTCTTTGTTCCATTTCCTTCTTTCTTTGTTTATATGCATTCCTCTTTTGCTCATTCCAATGTCCCGTCCTAATTCCTTATTCACTGTTCCTTTCTTTGTTCCATTTCCTTCTTTCTTTGTTTATTATATATATAACACTGGATGAAGATCTGTTTCCAGATCTTTTGTCATTTTTTTTTATAAATATATATAATAATAATAATATAATATAATAATTTAAAAATTTTAAGAATATTTTATAAATATTCTTTCAAAAATAATTTAATATTTTATAAATAAATAATAAATTTTAACTAAACAAATATATATACATAAATATAAATATAATAATAATAAAATCTTAATTTAAATATTAAAATAATTAATTTAATAATTAATAAATAATTAATAATTTATAATAAAGTATTTGATTTAACAAGCTAAATTAAGAATATTATAATTAAATAATTTATAATTTATAATACAATAAAATAATATCAAAATTTATAATTAAAAATCAAATCTTAAAATCTATTTTTATTTTATTTTATATGATAATAAAATATTATATAATTGAAAAATATTTTTATATTCATTAAATATTATTAAAAAATTATTATTCATTGATTAAATAACATTTTAAAATTAATATAAAAATTTGGATATTACAATATGTGTTAAGTTGTAGCCTTGAAGTTAATAACTAATTTTTCCACCCTTGATTAAAGCTTGCTCGATTCTTATCCCTTCTTTCAAATTAATCGGTTGTTTAGTTCATGTCCATTTAATGAAATTTGGGTTTTATTATTTGGCGGCATGGCATAAAGTTCAAATTTTTCTTTTTCTTTTTATTTTTTTGTTAATCTATTAATGAATTAATTAATTATGTAAATTTTGATTTGATGAAATGTATTAATATTGTGATTTGTGTAATTGTGCGGAGAATGAAGAATTTGATGTTGATGTTGATATTGATGAGAAGTGAAAAAATTTGATGAAAATGAGAAGTATTTTTATTTTTTATTTTATGGTATTTAATTGCTAAAATGAACGAAATAATTATTTTATTAACAGAATGAAATCTTAAAAACTTAGGAGTTATTTTCTGAAAATATAGAGATTTAAATATTATTTTCGCTAAATTTCAGAGACTAAATAGTATTTTATCCTTATAAATATAATAGCAGCCCAAAATAATTTATTCAAATTACTTAAATAGTAACTAATTAAATTATATAAATCATTTATTGCTATTATTTGTTTTTAATGTGGAATTTTTTGCTAAATTAAGATTATAAAAAATTATTATATAATAAAAATTATTAATTTATCAAGTGTATAAAGATTTGACTGTAGTTAGATTTTGAACCACAAATTTTTCATTTTACACACTTTTAAAAGAATTGAGAAATAATTATATTATTATTTTTATTTAATTTTAACCAAAACATTATACTTATAAAACAAAATTTTTATAAATTTTAAATAAGATTTGCCTATTAACATTTTCCTCTTCAAAAAAGAAAGTGTAATTTGAACAATTTAGTTTAATTTTTAAAGAAAAAAATTAATTGTGAATATCTGAATTTAATTTTTATATTTATTTATATGAATTGAATATTTTTATTTTTGTTTTTTACTTATTAATGAAGTACGAAAAGACATGTTCTGCAATATTTCAATAAATATTGAATCGTCTTAATTATTCTATATATTAAATATTACAGTATTAAATGTCAGATATGAACTTTAGTGATGATTAAAGATTTGAGGAGTCATTAATTATTAATAAAAATACTCTCTTCTTACCACAAAAATATATATATATATATATATATATTTCATTTTATATATAAATTAAAAAATTTAATTATTTTTAATTTATTATATTAATTTTATCACTTTCTTTCTAAATTACCCTTTCCTAAAATACTATTATTATATATTTCTCAATATTTTTTTATTTTCCAATATTTACAATAATTAAATTATTGATCTTAATTAATTACCCACCATCTAATTAGTGAGATTTGAATTTAAATAACTCATATTTTAAAATATTAAAAAATTATTTTATTAAATTTATAATTTCAACATATAAAAATATAAAAATATAATTATATTTGTGATGATATTGATATATATTAATGAAAAATATATTTGATAATTATCTATTAAATTAATATTAAAAAAATAAAGTGAATTATAATTTAAAATGGATAAAAAAAAATTATCTTTTTGAGACGGAAAAGATATTAAATGGTATAATTTACAAATTGTATTATATTTAATTTCACTGCATAAATAGTGAAATTAAGATTATTTTATAGCAAAATTAATTCTAATACTGTTACCATTTAATATATGAGCAAAAGAATTCTACTAAAGAGGATGCATCAATGGTCTGTAAGACTGTAAATTTAGTGCAGAAGACGTGGTAAACATTTTTTTTGCAGGAGGAGAAAAAGTGGTCAAAACTCGATCTTGATAACATATAACTATAAATATATATTTCTATTCATCTTTCATTTCCTGCAATCATTTCTCATAAGTAGCAGTTTCCAGATACATTTGTTTTCATAATTGATGACAATATGCATTTTTTGCAGCAACATTAAATTTCTGCTGATTTTCGCCATTTTAATTTCATCTTCTGTGCACTATTTGTGATTCTTTACGTGATTGGTCGTTGTGGCAATTACCGAATGTGAACAAGCCGTGAATGAGGTTGCGGCTGTGGCAACTCATTTTCTTCATCTGATGCAGCAAGCGAGAAACGAGGATCCTAATGCATACAAGATCAGAAAGCAATTAGTGTTTTATTTATTTATTTATTAAGAAGCTTAATGAAATCAAATTCAAGATTTCCCTGCCTAGTTCAAGTTCAAGAAGTTTGGCAAGCAATATTAGGGTGATGATATGAGGCACTTTTGAACTTTTCTTGCTGCCATTATTGAACAGCAATAGAGCACTAGAGAAGCAGACAGGCATTGCCAACTGCCTCAAAACAGTTTGAAGGACATCCAAGACCTGGCAAACATTTCCAGGACTTTAATTCTGTACAGTACCTTAACGAATGCTAAAGTTTTGGACTTCTACTACATAAGCCCACAGAGTTGAGAAACTTATGCAAAAGTTAAAAACATTAATCATCACTGACCTGCTGCTGACGACGACGCTGGATAGCAGTAAATGCTTTAACCATGACATAAATGGGCAAGAGAATTCCGATAGTCCTTAATATCAGCAACTGCAATAGAAGAGATATATTTAGACATTTACTCTATTTAGCAAGCTAAACTGAATCTTAATCTATTTTATGAAAAGAATAGACCTTCAACCCAGCCTCACCATGAACAGCGTTGTTGAGTAATCTCCAGCTCCACTAATAATGATTGGAAGAGTATGGCGTAAAACCAGAAGAACCATAAACTGCAAATTAGTGTAAGAAAATATGATTTTGTAGAAGGAATGTCAGGGTCTAATCAACAAAAAAAAAATATAAGATGTGGTCACACAAGACTCCCATGATGATAATGTCAAGATTAGATGATTTTTCCCTTATATGCACTGCTAGAGGATTGTTCTAGTATCTATGATCTCAACGCCTTGCACATGCCAAGTGCAAAGCCATATGCTGCTAAAATCAATTAACAAAGAAAAAAGCATGTGTTTTATTGGTAGCATATTTTACAAGGCCCACTTGATTTAGCCAAATTGGAGTTAGTGTCAAATAAGTAAAAAAAATTTTGTCCAAACTAGTAGAGCCAAAGGATCTATCTTTGATTTTATTATTCATTGGTTAAAAACAATACATATGCCATGAGATCAAGTAATCTGCAAAACAATACATATGCCATGAGATCAAGTAATATGCGTGCATGTGCATACACAGAGAATGAGAAAGAGAGAGTTGTACAATAATAGCAACAATACGACAGCACATCAGGCTTCTAGGAGAGGGAGCAGAAAACTCATCAAAGTCAGAGTCTATAAAGTCACGGTCTGTAGTAACCATTGCTAAAAATCCAGGATTACTCAAGTCCCTTCTGTGTATCTCCCAATTTCCCCTGAAAATAGAATCCCCAAATATATTCATACTATTATTTTCTCAAATGAGTAAAAAGAAATAGAGATAAAAACATTGGTGAAATATATGAATGTCTAGGTTGGAGACAATACATAGTTAAGAGTGTATTACCTGAAGTTCATAGGAATGCCACCATAATGGAACAAAGGAGGTGGCACGGTATAACCAGGCTTAAATTGCTACAATTTTGCAAATTTTGAAGTACTTGAGACTTATTTCAAATTGGTAGGAGGGCAAAACACAGAAATTACAGGGATACAAAATAAAAGAATATAATGGTGCACCTGGTGACAGATCTCACAGACAGTATTGCCCTTCTCATTGCACCATCTCTGAACACATTTCCGGTGAGCATACTGCAACTTATAAAAATAATGAGAAAATACTGACCTCATTGGTACTATATCTGAAAATAACAACATACAGTTATAACCATCATTTCCATTCAATAGGTACTTAGGCAGATCACGGTAAATGAGGCAGTAACATTATCACCAAAATTCTTCATGCAACTTCCATATTCCGGGATTTGCACCCGTTTATTAGGAAAAAGTGTGTGGATAGCATCTTAGACTAAGATATTTTATACAAAAGTTAGTGCAGAGCATCTTCTTCTGTAGCATGAGAATGCATCTTACTCATGCTTTAGTAATTCAACAACGAATTGAAACATAGGACATTCTTCTTCTTCCCTTGGGGAAGGAGGTGAGCAGGTGGCCAAATTCAGCAAGTCAACTCAGAATATCATCTAGATATGATTTTCAAATGCAGCAGCATAATTCCAACAATGCTTCTAAAGACAATGATACATTTTTCAGTGCTGAACATGCAAGTCTATTTATCTAAGGCTTTCTAGTGATAAAGCATTGCCACCCTTTCACTTAGGATATATTCGGTGGGATATACATAAAATACAAAATAGCAATTATAGTATACACTATCATTACCTTGTTTCATTGAAAATGAATACAATAATGTATTTTAATATGCCTATTATATTTTGTAATCTCAATTAAGTTAGGAAACATAATGCCATTGTGCAACCATAGTCTTAGTGATTACAATAATCTACACTCACATCTACCATTACTCCCACTATTCCCAAACCCTACCACCAATACTCCAGTCTCACACTAGTAGCAATTTCCACTGCCCAAGTCTCTCAATTGCATTATTTGTCAATCTATTAACAAACTACATTGCAGCAGTTGAGATTTAAACATTTTGGGAATTTCATCAAACCATAAGGAAAGTTTGAAAAAACACAAACTAAGACAAGCCTTTCTAACCCTTAATAACCACCAGTGCTATTTCCAAATAATAATTAGTTCTGAAGATTCAGTTCAAAAAAAACAAAAATTAGTGTTGCAGATTACACTCAACTGACCTTCAAGCTGCCACAACAAGAGCATGGCACCTCCATATTTATGTCTTCATCCTCATCATGGCAAATTCTACACTCTACCAATTTTCTTGGAGATGACCTAAAATCTAAATTCATCTTATGGGGTGAAAAGTCAGTAGTATTATCTTGGCTTGCAGAGGGAGAGGCCCGCTGCCAGTGGCTTTTGCTCTCAATAGCAGCTTCAAGGGTGGATTCAGTTAGCAATCGATCTACCAGCAACACAAAATGATCCCCCATTCTTCAAGTTGCATAATAAAAAAAAAAGGGGTTCAGAAAAGTTTGAAAACATAAAGATGTTCAGATCTAAGACAACCATATATGCAATCTTTTCTACTTCACCAAATCAATCCAAGATTTAAAGTTTTAGATACTGGAAAACATTCCTGTATTTCAAATCAGAACAAACTTTAACAGTGAACCAGCAAAGTAATCAAAGAAAGAATATTAATATACCATCTACCAAATTAAATCTGTAACCCATTTTTGGAATAATTTTTTTTTCTAAAAAAAAAATCAGAGTATTATTTACTTCGCCTTTCTCTTGTTATCTCAGCAATTTGAACAATACTGGAAATGAGCTAGTACCTAACAGAAGGTTAGAAACCCATAAACATATGTTTATTTACACAATGCAATGGATAGTTCATAAGATTGGAAATCTATAGCACATGCAAACAGGTATAATGAAATAGATAGCTCCGAAAACGTGGTTGTGGTCACTCATTAAAAGAGTACTAGTAGTACTCAACTGCATCAAAACCAAAAATAACCACAAGATACAAAAAAGAAAAATTGTATATACATAGCCAAACAACAAAAAGATAAAGAGGGAAAAAAAATGAAAGTAGCAGTATCGTCATCTACAAATAGAAAGATATGATAGATTTGCCTTCAAAGAAGAAATCCCAGAAAGCAAAAGCAGAGATATTCGGAAACACATTAAAATTCAGCCCGCATTATAAACAACTAATACTTGTGAATACAAAAGCATTAAACAGAGAAAATAAGAAAAACCCTTAAAAAAAAAGTAAAAAACGAGTAAGAAAAGTGAATGAAATGACTTTTTTTCAGATACCCAAAAGTAATACTAATACCTTTGAAAACGCAGAAAAAGAGAGAAAGAGAATGAGAAAAGCTATCACCTGGACAGTGGAAACACTCATAATAGAAGAAGACTAAAGATTTAATAAGAGAGAGAGACAGAAAGGGACTTACAAGAACAGGAATGGGATTCTTTTTTCTCTCTACGATAGAAGAAAACAAAAAAAATTCCGTTTCTTCGTCGCGACTGTTTCTCAAAACGAAGCAAGAGATTGAGTGTTGTTAATGTCACAAGCCCATTATTTCTCTCAAGAATTATGCATTTTTATGATTAAAAAATGAAAAAAATTCTTACCTTTTTGCAAAGGTGGGAAAGTGAGAGAAAGGAGAAGGAAGAAGTGAGAGATTCTAACGGAAAAAACCCACGACTGCCACCACCACGATTCCTCTGTTTACTTGGCTTGTTTGTGAGCCGTGAGAGGGACTTTCTTCTCTTTCCATTTTTTTTTTTTTTTTTCAATTGATTGCCATCAAATAGTTGGGATTCCAAGCTACGATGTGGGTTCCACCATGATGTGGGACATGGGAATTTGTTTATTATTATTTTTTATATTTACCAAAAAATTTTACAATGCAATTTATTTTTCTAATGTAATAAAAAATATTTATGAAAAAATAAATATTATTTTCTTATTTACATCTTTAATTAATATTTAAATTGAAAAGAAAAATTAAACACTCAAATTACTAAAAAAAATTTATATTTCTTTTAGTGGTGACAAGTAACTAGAACACTACCACAATACTATATTATTTATATTATTTTAATATGGCCTAATAATTAAGATTTGAATTTATGCTTCTGGATTTAATTTTTTAATTTTTATATTTGATTAATAATGTATATTTTGTTGATTTTTTTGTTTAATACATTATTTATAATTGAAATTTTAATTTTTTATAAAATTAATAAGACATATATCAATAAATATGTATATAAATATATCTATATTATTTTTAATTGATTTTGAAAAGTTAAATCAAATTCTCAATTTGATTTCCGATTTTCTGATTCAAAAAATGAGAATTTTATTTCTGAATTTCAATATCAATTTGACAATTATAATCTAAATCCTAATTAAAATCCACAATTATTTAATAAGTATTTCTTTTATTTTTTATCTCTCGTTTTAAAAATTTATTTATTTATATTTTTAATTGTCATTTTAAATTTTTAAAATAATATTTATTAATTTTTTTTTAATTTATTCTTATAATATTTAATTAAAATATAATAATTTAATTTAAGATAATATTAAGAATATAAAATTAAATAAGTAATTTTTAAATTAATTAATAAATATTTTAATATATATGTAAAATTTTAAATGATAAATATGTAAAATTTTAAATGATAAATAAAAAAAAATGAGAGAGAATTTACATAATCATTAATAGTGGCTTAAAGCTGGGCTAATAATGGATTGACATTGCCTTGAGAAAATCATTCATCAAACAATAGCCCTTGTATTGGTAGACGATGGAATAGCACATTTTGGATTGCCTTCTCTAGGAAATGCTATTAGAGCACAATTTTATAACACAGATTTTGAGTTCAATTAATCAGATTATACTTTATTTTCATTATTATTTAAAAAAAAAATGATGAGCTGAACTTCTTTCTCCCATATAAAATCACTTTTAATGACAAATAATTTTTTTTATTATATAACTTTATGTATAATTTTGATGAATTTTATTTTGTAGAATATTTATAAATTCAGGTGATGTTTGATAATATTATTTAATATTTAAAATAAAATTTTTTAACATTTATGATAATATAAAGTTTAAAATTTTTAATTAAATTAAAAATTATTTAAAATATTAAGTCAAAAATTTTAACTAAAAATATACATATAATGTAATAAGTGACTAAATTTTTAAATATTTTTATAATTTAAAAATTATTTCACTTATATTATTTAATACTTAAATTTTCATCTCTTAATTTTTAATTTTATTAAATACTAGTTAAATTTATTAAATTTCAAGTCATCATTGTAATTTACTTAAATTTATCATGTTATAAATATTGAAACTTATATAGTTATAGGAATGTCAACCTCAAAAACTAGTTGTTAAGATTGGAGAATTTAATTATATATAAACTTATTTAATATCTTATATTTAATTAATATAAAATCTATTCCTACAATTAATTTCTCATTATTCTCTTATTCTTCTTCCTTCAATTATTATTCATTTCATTCAATTTTTTTTTTTCATTCTTCTTCCTTTAATTATTCTTTATTTCATTCAATTATTTTTTTGTTTTAAAACTTCCCTTCAAGTAACAATTGTGTAATTTTTTTTTCTTAAATCCAATTATCACTTGTCAAACATATTATTGTTTTGATATCATGTTAAATTTCAAATTAACATTGCAACTTGTTTGAATTTATTATGTTATAAATATTTGAGCTTATATAATAATAAGAGTGTCAATCTCAAAAATTAGTTATTAAGATTGGAGAACTCAATTATATATAAATTGATTTAACATCTTATATTTAATTAATGTGAGATTTATTATCACACTTAGGCCTAATTTGGCACAACTTATGAAAATAGCTTTTCATATGGGGAAAATTCTATTTTTAAAAGTGATACTTCCAAAAGCAATTAAATGTATATTTGTGTTTGATAAAATACAATATAAAAACTACTTATAAACTAATAATAGGTAGATTTGTTATTGTTAACAAAAGTGAATGATATTTTTGTCCATTAATTTTTTAAAATCAGCTACGCGTTTAATCTAAAATTCAGCTATCTTGAAAAACTTTAATTTCTAACTTATCCAAAAAGTTGAATTTTAGCTATCCAGATAATTACTTTTATTAATTTTGATATTTACCAAACACTATAAACTGAGCCAAAATCAGTTTTTCATCCAAAAAAATCTGTTTTTTTCCTTTCTATAAGCTATGCCAAACGGACACTTAATTTCTCATTATTCTCTCACTCTTCTTTCTTCAATTATTTTTCGTTTCATTCAATTATTTTTATGTTTTAAGAAAACTCTAACACTAATCATACATTTTTAATCTTGATTTTCTAATCTAATAAAAGTTTTCCAATGTATATGCTATATGATAAGAATTACTGCATATATAATATGGTCCTTTTCGAAATTGTTTCCCTTTAAATTTGTTCTCTCATAAGTAATTAGACCTATTTTTTATTCTTTTATTTTTATGGATAGGTATAAATACAAATACAAGATCCCTATAGTAATTACATTTTTTCAATCCTAATTAGAGTTACGTTTTCAGTCTTTAAACTTTTGTTATTAAAGACAATATAAAGGAATCAAATTAGAGAGATTAAATTTGTAAATTTTCTTATTCATTTATCTTTATTTAATTGTAAATTATATTATATATGTATTCTTACTTTTTTATTTTTATTTTAGTTTATGTATGAGAATTCACGTTGTCAAGTGTTTTTTTATACATATTAATTTAGTTTCAATTCAATTATATTTGTAAATAGTTAATTTGTTATTTAAAATTTGAATTTTTTTATATATAATATAAATTTGAAATAGATATATGTCTAAGGGTAATTATTTGAGACAGATATAAATTTAGGAATAATTATTTGGGAATATTACACAAATATATTATTTTTTGATTTTTTTTTTAATTTTACGGTTGTTTTTTTTTTACTGTTTTTTAGTATATGTTTAGTATATGTCGTATTTTTGAAACATATTTTTAGATATATAATATTTTTTAAAAAATATTTTTAGATATGTAGTATTTTTGAAAAAAAATAATTTTAACAGTAAAAATGAAATATTTTTTATTTTTTAAGATATTTTAAAAAAAATCCCTAATTATTTTTCATGAATTTGAATATAAAACAAATTTAACATGTTGAATATATGCTACCCAAATATGTTTTACAAATGATTAATTAACTATAACAATAAATAATTTAAATTTAAATTCTTTTTTTTTAAATTAAAATTTACATAAGTACCAAATTTTTAAAATATAAAAAATTAATTAATAAGAAGTATAAAATTTATTTTCAAATAAATTATTAATGAAACATATAAAGAATTAAATAGTTTGGTTGAATTCATAAATTATTCAAGTAATGTTAATCAAATATATGAATATTGAAAAGGGAATCTTAAATGAATTTTAAATTAAATGGTCGTGAGTCCGTACTTTACATTTGATTATATTTTCATTTATATTTTTAAAGTATTTTAACATACTTAAATAGAGTAACTTAAATTTTAGTAATTAAATAATAAATTTTTAATTAAAATGAATATAAAATCGTGTATTTTTTAATACTTTATATATCTTTACACATATGTATTTTTAAGACATATTGATAAAAATAAATAAATAATTCAAAATAAAATAATTATTTTAACAAGTTAAAAAAAAAAATTATTCGACCTCTATCAATTAAATCTCTTAATTTTAATTCTATGAATAATTTATTTTTCAGTAATAATAACATCAATTAAGTAAATAACACAAAGTTAATTGGAGATATCTTGTGCTACTAAAAAAATCATATTCCATTGCTAATGGCCTCAATATGTTTTGAGGGTTGAGACATCATAATTATATTATTAGTGAATAATAATTATATTAGTATGAATTTGCAATGTTTTTGAAATTGGTTCGGTTAAAAAACAGATAAAAGCAGAAGGTCAGAGGTTTGATTAAAATCAAACCGATTAAATTATAAAAAAATTAATATATATATAATTTGACATTTATTATATATATAATGAAAATAAATATAATTTGATATTTATTATTTTTGATCAAAAATTAAAAAATTTTAAAAAAATTTTAAAAAAATTGACTTTCTTGAACCAGAAAATCGATTCAGTTTAACCAGTTCACCGGTTTTTTAACCGATTTTTGAAAGATAAATTTTTAAAAATTGACCGAATTGATTATTGATTCGATTTTTAATTTTTTTAGTTCGACCGATTGGTCCGATCTAATTTTAAAAACCATGTAAATTTGTATTAAGTGGACATGAATCATGATTGATGCCAATTTCAGATTTAAATCTTCTTTTTCTATATAAATTAAGCTGTGAAAATAATGTTGGTCCATTATTCTATCTAACCTTTGAAAATTCTTTTCTTATATTATTAAAATTGAAATCAAGTGTTGCTTAAAAAATATAGATGTTGATCATCTGGGAATATAGCTGCTTATCTTATAGTAAAAAAACTCATTCTTTGTTAGATTTCTATCAATGGGGTAATAAATTTAATTAACTAAATTTATCTTTCATTTCAAAAAAAAATAATAATTATGTATCAGTAATCTCTCAAATATTAAATTTATTTAAAATAATTAAAAATTTATTTTTATATTATTATATTTCTATAAATTTTAATTGTAATTTGCACACATCAATATATATACAATATTTTTAAAGTAACTTATATATAATAAATTTAAATTAAATATTTCATTATATTAATATTTAAAATTATTAAATAATAATAATCCCACATCGAATTTTCATAAATTATTATTTAATTTTTTGGTGTTGAATGGAATCTTATACTAATTCATTTATTTCACCCTAAAATCGAGAGAAGGACTTAATTTCAGAGCCGGAATCAAGATTTTAACATAGTGGGTAAAAAAATTACATATATATAATTATTACTTAATAAAAAATCGTATTTTTTAAATTTTACAAAGTTATGTATTTTTTTTTTATTCACTATTAATGAAATATTTATTTTTATTTTATTTATCTTTAAAAATTATTTAATATTTTTGAACTGAAAAATTTATAAATTTAATGATGCATATATAATTGAAAAATATAAATTTAATAACATATTACTATTTTTACAGCATATATTATTATTATCATAATTAATTAATAAGACAAACTAATTTTATTATGTTATGACAATAACAATATAAACTGTGAAAATAACAATACCCATTTAATAAATTAAATTTAATAAATTTTATTATGAAATCAATATATATATATATATTTATTTATTTATTTATTTATTTTGTATTTAAAATGGTGGACTACTATTTACATAATCTATAGCATTGAGGAGAATTGAAGTATAATTCTAATTCATGAGATAATAAATTTAGATTTTATTGTATTGAGATTAATTATTTCTTAAAAAATATACCTAAATGATTAATTATTTCTTAAATATATATAAATTTATAGCTAAATTAATTAAGAAAAACTATGGTACCCTGATTTCTATTGTGAAATATTTCACTCTTATGCTTTTTATTTGGATTAATTACAAAATACTTCCTTAAAATTTATTTTAATTTTTACCATTTCAAAATTAGTAATTTTAATTTTTTAAATTTTCTGAGTGACTAAACACTTTAACAGTTGATTATAAAATTATAAAATTTTAAATTAAAGTTGATTTTAATTCTTTAAATTTTATCTACATTATACTTTAATCCTAAAATTATTAAACCTCTCAAAACCTCAAAGTTTTTTTTTTTTTTTTTTTAATTTATAGAGACTAAGGTTTCTAATTTTTAACAGTTAAAAATATTGGGAAAGCTTGAGAGCTTATTATTATAAGACCTGGGAAGTCACTTTATTGTCTATTGCACCCTTTAACTTTGAAGCTCCACATTAAGCTCTCCAATTTTTCTTTTCTTTCTTTCACATTGCAAACTAATGTTAATGTAAAAAGATAAAAAAAATTTAAATTATTAACAAATTGCATTTTTTTTTTCAAGATATTCCATTGTTTAATAGGCAAAATTTTAAAAAATTTAGAAGCACAAAAACAAAATAACATTCAAGTTGTGGAAATGGCATGCATTGCCAATTTGCCATTCATGCATGCTTATCCCATGCTCTGAAACTGAAAGAGAAAACATTATCTTCATTTTGTGGACTACTATATATTGATGGCACACCACTGACTTGTATAGGTTCCAAACTCTGAATATCCAATTTTGCTGGATTAGTATGTGGATATTTTACAATTCAATTGTCAAATTAAAATTTTATTATTAAATTGAGATTTTGTTAAAATAGATTTTATAAAAAAAAAAGGTTGAAAATAAGTACTAATTTATTGTTTATAAAAAAAATTTCAGTTAAAATATTTCAAAATCTACTTTTGATTTATTACTACACTAAAAAATAATTCAATTGATTTAAAAATCCAATACTTCTTATTAAATTTTAATTTTAAGACTCCTAATTGGATTGATTAACACCGTCTATACTAATTAATTAGTAATATAATTAATTAATAATTAATAGATCCAGATCTATACAACCTTCATAGACATATCTGAACCCAACATATTAATTAAAAAAGAGAAAAAATTCAAAATTTTACCTACTCTCTAATACTAATCAGAAGATATTAGTGAATTATAGACTTGTGGTTGCTTCTAAGTCGGCTTAATTGAAATATATAATAGTATCGGATGTTGGAGAATAAATATTCTTCAGAGTTTTAACTTATGCTGACCATTTAATTAATAGTTAATTGTTTCAATACTTTTTCTCCTTGTAATGTTTTTTTGAAAGAGTGAGATGAGACCAATGAATCGAACAAGAAAAATTAAGTAGAATAAACAATTATTTTTAATGATAATTATATATATTTTTATTCATATAAATATGCAATTCACCTCTTATAAATTTAAATAAATTTTATATAATTATAAATATAAATTAAAATATATTTTAATATATTCAGTGCATTCAATAATTCTTCATATTTTCTATATATACAAATTATTTTTTTTAAAAAGAGGAGTGACGTCCAAGATTTAAAATTTGACTTTATATTACGAAATAGGAGTTTGAGTTTACTGAAGAATAACTATTTTTCATGGGTTTGAATAGAATACAAATTTAAGAATAATATGGGTTTTGTTAGAAGTGTTGGGAGTATATATAATTATGAGAATGCTAACTTTAAAAGTTAGCTATTGAAATTAGAAAGTTCAGTTATATATATATATATGTTTATTTAACATTTTATATTTAATTTATGTGGGATATTTATCATCTTAACAATCTCTTTTAAATGATAATTGGATCAAAATAATTTTTATTAAATTCAATTGACACTTGTAAATTTATTATGTCAAGAACTGAATGATTGAATTGAAAGTTCAATACGGACGAAAAGATAATTGAAGAATCTACAATAAGTCATTAAATGACAATTGAGTCAAAATAATTTTTTATAAGCCCAATAGATACTTGCACATTTATTATATGGAGAACTGAGTGATTGAATTGAAAACCCAATATAAGCGAAGAGATAATTGAAAAATCCAAAATGGGATGAAATTGAAATTCTAACACAGAGTGAAAGTGACACAGCGTGTAAGCGTTCAAACAAGAGTGTGAAACTCTAAATAGAGAACTGAATGTTTTATTAATAAAAAAAAACTGTCCAACCCTAAAGTTTTACAAGCTATTTATAGAGAATAAGTTTAAGAAAACCCTAAGAGGCTAATTTGGTAATATATTCCGAAAAAGAAATAAATCACCAAATTTACATCATAATGAAAATAAAAATATTACGTAATAACTGCCTTAAAAAGAAAAAATACACCAACAGATTTTCCTACCTAAATTAAATAGGGGAACAAAAACTACCAAAAATAGATAAAAATATAAAACTACCAAAACGAAAGCCTAAATATTGGAACTTGACCTAAAAAGGCTGTCGCTCATCGTTTTAGCGATGAGTTTGATTCGCTGGGCCGTTTTCCCTTTGAACTATGGCCAATAAAGGCCCAAATGAAGCTGCGCTCAGAAGGCCAAACGGGCCCCGACCCAACTGGCCCATAAACTACTTGGGTTTCTGCTTCTGTTTCTTCTTATCTAAGCGGTCTAAGAATTCGAAGCAAACACTCTCCACATCAGTCTCCTCCACTTGGGAAAAACTCATCCTCGAGTTGGGCTTAGCATCTGGATATAACGGCTCATCAGAATCATGGAAAAGTGACAAGTCTGCAACATTAAAAGTGTTAGAAATTCCCATTTTCTTTGGAAGATCTATAACATAGGCATTGTCATTGATCTTCTTGGTGATGGTGAAAGGCCCATATTTTTTTGGTTGCAGCTTACTGTATGACCCAACTGGAAACCTTTCACGCCTAAGGAACACCATAACCTGATCTCCAACAGAGAAAACTTGTTTCCTTCTATGCTTGTCAGCAACTTTCTTATACTTTTGGTTGGCCTCTTCTAGCTTCTGCTTGACTTCCTTGTGTACTTCAACCACTTGCTTAGCCATGTGATCCGCTGCTACACTCTTACCTATTTGTTTAGGCAGCTGAACCAAGTCTAGAGTGTGCTGAGGCGCTTTAGTATAAACAACAGAAAATGGAGATTTACCAGTA